>LPNX010286002.1:0-22407 GCA_001517045.1 Pseudotsuga menziesii | reverse complement strand
TTGCACACCATTTGGAAAATTCCACAGCACTTTCTCCAACAGGCCAACTACAATCTTTATTGCAAAAAGGAAATAGTTCTTCTTTACAATAGGTCATCCAGTGCTACTGGGAAAAATCCCCTTTCTTGTCTCTCTTCCCTAGTTTTATACAAAATCAAAAAATGGTTGGGCTGCCCAAAGTGGCCTTTGGGCTTCCCAACACTTCATTTTCCTAAAGCCTTTTACAAAATAATGATTTATACAAAATTGACCGGTCCTTCTCATGAGGGGGGTCCCGCTTGGTCTTCCAGAAACTTCCTCCACGCTACTGCCTCAGCAGCGAGTCCTTCAAATGAGTGGGGCTCCAAGAATTGCATACTAAGCTCGAACTTATCTGCTTGGTTCCGAATAGCCTCCACTCTGGCCGCATTCAGGCGCACCTGTTCCTCCAAGAGCTGAACACTAATGGCTGTGTGTCCAATTTCATTTCTCAGGATTGGCTTATCAATGGCTCTGATACATTGGACCTTGGCTTCTTCCTCCTGCTGCCTTGTCTGCAACATCCCTGCCAATGTATCATGATCAGGGAATTCGTGTAGCCTATGTTCAGCTTCCACTTGACAGCGGTTATAGGTGACAAGGGCTCTTCTAAAGAACTCTGTGCATGCTCCCTTCGTTTTCCTCACTGTCTTCTGAAAATCCTCTGCAGTAATAACAACAAACTCGATCAGATCATGATCCCACTTCAAATCTTGCTTATCTTTAACTAGCAGTTCAGCTGGGACTTCTTGATCATCTTCTACTCTGGTTATACTTGAAGTTAGCACCTCCAGGATGTCTTGCGATCTATCCACAAAATAAGATGCTGTATTTAATATTTCATCCAGCCTGCCATCAATCTGCAGGACTTGACACCTTTCTTCCTCTAGGGCCGTTTGCAGTTGCAGCATCTTAGCCTTCTGAGCCAAGATGTGTTCTTTGACTGGCTGCAGATCTACTTGCTGCTCCTTGGCTCCTTCTAGCTACTCTTTCAGCTCTCTAACATATAAGGTATTAGATTCGTAGATGTCCTTCTGCTTCTCTATCAGTTCTTCTATCTGTGTTTTCATTCGTTCCTTTTCACTTTTCAAATCCTGAATTTCTTTATGTGCCTTATCCAAAGCTTCTTGTGTTGTCTCTTTTGCTTGGGCTTCCTGCTGGATAGCATGAATCTCATGCTTTGTGACCTCCATCTCCTTGAGTACATGCTCGTATTTTCTTTTTAGTCTGTTTCCCTCTTCTCTTTCCCTTCTCAAGGTGTCCTTGAGCTGAGAAGTGGTCTTCTTGGAGGATTCTATCTCTGCCATCATACGGTCTAGGTTATCCTCCGTAGCATGTAGGGCTGCCTTCCAAGCCCTGATGACAATCCTTGGATCTTTGTCTGTTCCGACCATCACAGCTTTGTCGATTATCATGGTACTGGCCATCCCTTCTGCCTCTATTCTCATCTCGGTTCTCCTCATGATCCTTTTGGTGGCCCTGTCATAGTACACTGTACTGAAATTAGGCACCTCTTCCCCTTTCTTCTGTGTAAAAGGTACTAACTGGAGTGTGGGAGTTGTAGGGGTGACAGGAGTAGGTACTTGGAGGGTTTGTATCTCAGGGTCTTCCTCACCCTGGCTTTGCTCTGCTTGTGATCTAGAAGCCTGCTGTTGTGCCAACTCTGTTTTCTCGGCTTCCTGTTGTTGAAGTTCTTCATCTAGCTTCCTCTGAGCTTCCTCAGCTGCTTGCTTAGCAGCCTCCTCTGCCTCTCTGGCTGTTTCCTTTACCTTTTCGGCTGCTTCCTCGGTAGCTTTCCCCTTTTCTTCTTCACCTTTCTGGAACCATTCTGCAGCTTCTCGCTCTAGTCTCTGGGCTTCTTCCCTTATTCTTTTGGCTGTTTCCTCAACCTTAGCTTGCTCAGCCTTCTCCTGCTCAGATCCCTTTCCACCTTTTGGTTTGAATCTCTTGTTGAGCGCTGTCATGTTGGAGGCCCTCCTGAACACGGATTAATCATTGTCAAAATGGTGAGTGTACTCATAAAATACTTTGTGTTTCCTACAGTGCTCAGCCACCCTGTCGTGAGTATCATTCCGTCTAAAGATCATCTCCCCAAAACGGAACCTTTCTAGTTCCTGTATAAATTCAAGAGCTTGCTTCACATTTGCAAAGCTGCAACTACCTAACTTGAATGGCAGAGGAGGGTAGGCAGACTTCTTCTTCTGGAATAGGAAATGACCAACTCCATCTATGTACACTTGTCTGACAGCTTCCTTGTGTATGATATAATCTGTTGCATATTTGGGTAACAGATAAGGGGTCTTTGACCCACCAAACATCCTCAAATACATCCCATTTTCCGTCAAGAAGTAGTCACCAAACTCCTCTATGACCTGCATGGCCTCTTCTGACATGCAGTTGCATTCCTTTCGGAATATGAGAGTGTGCAGAGGCATGATAAACTGTTCACAGATCTCTCTATAGTAAGTATGGTATTGATGAGCTCCCAGTAGTCTATATGCTGCATATATGGGCATCCTATCTTTATCCCAAACACATTTGAGCCCGGGGAAAGGCTGGCGACAGAGTATGCAGTCAATTAAAATGGAGCTCATGTAAAATTCAGATCTTCTCCGTTCTTTTCCTTCCAAAGCTGCAGCTACACAGGAGGAGAGGCTGCTGGATACTATGCTTGCCCAATTGAAGATAGTTCCTTCTGTTGCTATAAAAAACATTAGAGGTACCCATTCAAGCTTGAACAATTTGCCATTTTCCCTCCCGAATATTCTATTTAGCATCAACGCTATGAATCTGTAGGTAGGCCTGAGACTGGCGGTGTCATACTCTTCAGTCGCTCTATGTCGGAAAATCTTTCCAGGTAAAAGCATTCTTTTCATAGTCTCTACAAGGTCCATCCGGAGGTCGTCCAGCCATTCATTTGTAAGGAAAAGCTGAGGCTCCGGCAGGTGATAAGCTAAAGCTACATATCCAGGGCTAAATGCAGCATAGCCCTGGCCCTCAGTGTTACAGGTGAGCATTGAATCATGGTTTGTATGCGATAGCACCCATCTCATTAACTCAGAGCACGGGAATAGCTCTGGTCTGGTGGCGACCTTCATAATAGCTGATTTCTCTATATTGGCATAGATGGGTGCCTCCTCAAGCCCCATATCTGGGACTTCCCTACGGGAGATCATCCTGTAAACATCTCCCCATTTGTACTCAGGCTCCACCCCTGTGACACATTGGGTGTCCTCATAAATGTATTCAATTCTTGTTTCTACTTCTGCTGCAGGACCCTCCTCTACTGCTGGGGCCTTCTTTCTCAGTCTTTTAGACATTTTCAGATCTTCCTGCAATAAACAACATCATAGTATTAAGTAATCCAAATTTGTGAACTTCGTGCAGCGGTTCATTCCCTTTTAGGTGTATCAGCATTATATCAGTGCATGCAAACAAACCTTAAGCTTTCATACTGAACAATTTACTAACATGAAGTGCTGTGCAATATGTTGTTAGCATGATAATGTTTACTGTAGCACATCTTCACCAGGTCTTATGAATGAGTTGCCTTATGATTTATTCCACATGCATCAAAATAATCAGTCATATTAATGTTGGCATGCAACCTATACTCTTATGAGGTTTGTCACTTCTTATGAAAGTGATATATCGAAGCACTATGTGCACGCTACATGTAGATGCAATATGCCATTAACGTTCTACTTCCTGTCACACGCGAAGGTAAAAATAACAGCTTCAGGCTTAATCAGTCGACACTTCAGCCCTACGGCCCGACATGCCCATTGCGACAGAAACGCGAGTGACCAGCGTCGAAGGAAAAAATATGCTGCTAACACTCTCACCCACCTCGGCGAGAAATGACCCCATCTCAGGATAAGGTATCCTCATCGAAACCGACCCACGCTATCCTCAATGAAAACCGCATTACCAGCGACACCTTCTTTCGATCCTAACTGGGATTTTAGGCGGCCAACAGCAAAAACTAGATCACGAAAGGTGGCTCAATAAACACGGGCCGCAAAGAAAAGGCGACACTGTCAAAAACAATCCTCTCAACCGTATTTATCCCGGCCGAGCCAGTCCCAGGTTCTACCAATAATTTCCCACCGAGACGGCGCACAACCCCGGACTGTAAAAGAAAACTAGGAAAGAACATGGCAACTGCGGCCAGTGCAAACCCCGACCCCCAAACATTCACCAACAATGCAGCCTCTCAATAATGTGACCGCCCAATGGAGCCTGGCGCAGATGGTGTAACGGCCTCCTGCGCCTCAAAACCCTTATCATGACCACTAGGTGCAGGCGGCATGACGGCCTCCTGCACCTTACTTCCCCCAATGGACTGAAACGGCAGACAAAAATGAAACGCGGGCTTTTGAAAATAAAAGGCGAAAAACCCCCTTCCTATAACCATCAAAACTATTCGACCCGGGAACCCTAACCAAAAGGCGCGAACTGCCAGGCGGACGACCGAAGAAAAACTCGATCATGGGAGAAAAAACACCGTGCTAGCGTAACGGGACGACGGATCCAAATCTTAAACCCCCCCCCCCCCCCCCCCCCCCCACCGCGCCGAAGAAACTATTGGAAACCTTGAAATTACGGTGATAAGTATCAAGATCCTACCTGGCAATCCACTGGACAAGTGAGCTGATGAAGGCTGGACTTCTCCGCTTTCCACCTGGACACAGGTACACCAACAGCCAAATCTCTACGCGCTCCAAACGACGACAGCTCGTCTCACCGCGACAACACACTCGAAAACAACAAAAACCCCGTTTGTCGCCATACATATATAAACAGAACCACACGTGCGAGGAGTCACATCAGTCGGGGCGACTTTGAAAGTTAAGTCGGGCGGCACAAAATTCATACCATCCGCAACGGCGGACCACCTCCAGTCCCAACTCGCCCGATCAGTTACAAATAACCCATGAACGAGAATCCCATATTGGGTGTCGGCGGAAACCTCGGTCGGACAACCAAGAATCTGGCCTCCCCTGCAACGGCGGTCGCGAAACGAAAACATATGGACTTGAAGACCACCCGCAACGGCGGCATGACCAAGCCAAACAAGAGTCGATAGGCACCCGCTACAGCGGCGCGGCAAAATATTTGGAGGATCCGGAGAACACCCGCAACGGCGGGATCGGGATAGAAGCAATCAAAAGTTCGACGGCACCCGAAACTTCGGCCCGACAACCGAAAATGACGACCTGGAAGCCACCCGCAACGGCGGGACGGGTAAGAGAAACTAGAAGCTGGAGGACGCCCGCAACGGTCGGTCAGTCAACTGAAAATCTTCCGATACAAGAAACTTTGAACGAAGGTTCCAAAAGGCTTTGCAAAACAACAAAGGCTCGATCAAGATGGAAATCCTCAAGCATTTAAACGATGAGAAACCATTCAAATTACAGCATTCAAGACTCGAGAAAGCACTTCAACCTTCATAAGCTAAAATCAAAAGATGAAACCAAGAAAAGAAATCACTAACCTGAAGAAAAGGAGGGCCCCAAAATTTTTTGAATTTTGGGAACTTGTTGCAGGTGCAACAGGAATATGATAGAATATTTTTGATGTTTCCTTTTTACTATTTACTATTAATCACTGGCAAAAAACATTGTGCCTGCATTTTTTTTTCTACTTTGCTCCAGGTTTCCCTTTCTCCGTGTGTTTCCATGTATATAAACAAGAAAAATAACTACCTTGTTGATTCTATATCAAACCAATGTCTCAAATGCCAACATAATTATGGAAGAAAACTTTCTTGCTTCTACGAATTTGCAACATCTTCTTATTTCCATTTTCTTAACTTTAGGTTGGCAACGCCCAGGGTTCAAAATGTAGTTCTCTTTTTTGCTCGGCAGGTCCCTTCAAGGCCTTTCATAAATTTTTATCATTATAGTATTAACATTTATAGTTTTGTTTGTAGTAACACTAGTGACATGGGGAACTTTTCAAATCACCCTTTTCAAAAGGATCCAAATGTTAAAATTATGGCTTTAAGGACCGACAATTAAGCAAGAGGTAGATATCCTTAACAAGAAACACATTTTCGGTGATGAAAGTGCAAAATTTCTATGAAACCATATATGAAAGAAGAGGCAATCTAACCATATTGTTGGAAAAAATTACAAAAGGGTTAAGCTCCTTCAACATGATAGAGACTAGAGCAATTCATCCTTAGTTAATTGGGGCTACTTTGTTCTGTCGAGTTGAATTATTATGGTTTCTTTATATTCTGGAGTCAGGTTCACTAGATGAAAACTTCCATATTCTATTGACTATGTAGTGATCCTATTATCCTTTTCTCAACTCATAAAGTATATGGTTGACAACATAAACATAAAAGATTAAGTATATGACTAGTAACATAAGCCAATAATTTTGCCACTATGAAAAGTGCAAATAAAATATTACTTAGGAGGAGGAACACTGCTCCCAAATTACAAAGGGTGTTGCACTTCAAGAAATTATGGATAAAATTACCAAATAGTAATAATAAGAGTTATGACATGGTGTGTTAAATGATTTATCATGTTCTATATTTCTGCTGGTTTACTAATGCTCATGTAGCCCTATCTTTTGGGATGATACACAATAACTTTAAATATTATATTGGGTTAGGATCACTACAAAGTTATGATCCGGAAAAAACTCACATTCAACATTAGAACCAAGTTTAGTATCAATTCATAGATGAGGCAAGTTGAAGTAAAACAGAACAAAGCTGATTTACATACAAAAATTCAAATTAAGATATTTTCTTTGCACTTACAGAATAGAGTCAAAATTTAGTAAAAAGGACTTGTGACACCCTGCATTTATGGTCACTTTAAGGAATGTGTTCCATATTCCGTAACAACCACACACATCTCTCTACTCTATGAAAAAAGCACAAATGAGTTCATAATGTGCTTTAAGCCGATGTTTTGCATTGGTAAATCATCTTAAAGTTTTGTTGAATATGAGGTCATACTGAAATTGTTTGAGATGATACCTAGTAGATATAGAAATGATGAGGAATTCAATTAGTAGGTCTTCAGTGATTCATGGAATGCTCATTTCCCATGTTAATCAGTGGTTTCAAAGTTGTGCTTTTCTCTTGAGACATAAAATCTAGTATATTGGTTCGGGTTAGTGTAGGGGAATTTTTAGCAATGGCAATCATGGAACTTATAGATATTATGATTGCACCCAAAGGGATAAAGTTGGCAATTGATCCCTTTGGTCCTGTCTATGTTGTGTTGTTTCCTCACCAGCAGCACAGGTAGGCTCTAGGCTTTTACGACCCATTTTTCTATTTTAAGAAATATTTTAAATAAATTATAAATTACAATTCTAAGAGTCATCTAGTTAAACTCAGACCCAAAAAACAACACTAAAATTAATGTAAACATACTCAATTTTTCTTGTAAAATCAATATTGTATTATACCATCTAGTACAAAAAATAGATAATTAGGCCTCTTGTTGAGCCTTTTATAAAATTGACAACTTTGATTTTGAACTTCATATGCAGAAGTACAACTTGTTCGTTTCTCATATGGGTTGTGCAACTCTTGGAGTGATTGTGTTACTTGTTTTTGGCCTAGGCTGGGTTTCCCACAATGTTTCCCTAGCTACTTCTGTGGCATTCATTATATATTCTGGTTCTTTCCACCCTCCTAGTGTGTTTCCATTTATTTATCCCATTCTTCGGACTGGATCTTACACAATATTCACATTACTTGAATCAAGTTCACTTAAACGTTTTGCATTTTTAATCAAATTCGCTTAAACTTGTTGTTGCAATCAATTTGATGTTGGGCACAGCCCCAGAATAAAAGTTAAAATCCAATAACTCTTAAAGACGTGGTATAGAAAACTAGCTTAGAAGCATTATGGAATTTCTGCATCAAGTTGCCTTCTCATGGCTTATAATTTTGATTGGATCAATTCAATATGTCTAGGCTTCAATTTTGCACTTTGCCTACGAAAGACTTATCATAAACATTCAGGTTATGTGTAGAAAAGGCCATAATGGTTCAAATGGTTAGAGAGAACACTGAGATATGCATGTTAATATGTGACAAAATGTGAAGGATATCCCAAAGATTTTTGGGAATATTTTACAAGCGAGATCTTTCATATTTTACAAGCGAGATCTTTTATGGTAAATAACTTGATTTTACATGATAGCTTCTGCTAACGATTCATTTCATTGTCATAAATGAACTTCTATAAATGCATGGTTAGACTTGTGGAAGTAATGAAGATTCCATATTTGTTATGATTGTCATGTATGCATTTGTCTGTTACATTTAATATCATTTTTGGTTTTCATTAGATCCATTTGGAGTAGTGGTAGTGAAATTTTTTACCACAAAATCTACAGTTGCATAGTTATAGACTCATGTATGGGACTGAATAGTCGCTACATGGTTAAATCTGGTTGGGAAGAGGGCCCTTTATTAGCTAAATTTGTGATTGTTTCTATTTTAGAAGTTCAATTTTGGATTGGAATTACTAGAGTTATCAATCTCATGTACTGAGTTAGTTCATAGAGGGACATTGGGGTTGACAAAACATATTTTCTCTCATGGTTAGCAGCATGTGGTTGCTTAGCGTGCTTACAAACAACCAGTAGTGCTGATTTTGATGAGCTAATTTGCTTGATACATAAAAAATAGTATATATGGAATAGTGAATTGGTCATGTGCACTTAACGATAGCAAACATGTCCAAATTATATTAGTATTTGAAAATGACAAAAGTGTTCAATAGTATGGGAAATTGCAAGGACCTCATTAGGTAAAGAATCTTCAACCATGGAAAAACATTTATCAACTTTAAGATCTTCAGCAATTCATATTGCAAGTGCAAGAGATGATGCTCCTCTTTTGGAAATTTGGCAATGATGGAGGTACTCTTCTTCTCACAGCAAACTCCCTTAAATCCTTTGTCTACCAAACACCCATAAAATGAGAAAAGCTACTGACTGTGCAGACTGTATTCATGAATGCAATTGGAGCCCCGAAAGAGAACAAAGGAAACAATATTGCTTTCACCACTTACCTCCCTCTCCGTCATATGGAAATACCCAAAATGGATCCTCATAATCATTTTTTATTGAACATATGCTCCTTTCATTTGTCTCTTCTGTGAGACTTAAGTCCTTTTGCATCCATTAAGTTCACATAGAAGGATTTCCAGATAACCTGAAGAAATCCCTAGTCGTATTGTATCTACTCTCTATCCACCGAGATCTGTATCTTGAGGCAAAGGAAGCTCTAGCATATGTAGCAAGGGTTTAGAAAGCATAAAAATCCCTATCATATTCAGCCCAACAAAAACACAAAAGATCTGAAGCCCTAGCATGCATAGCATCGATGACGCAGCCTGAGGAGAACCAACAACATAGGGAAGACATTGAAGACACATGCAAAGCTCTTTACAATTCTTCTGAAAGACAGTGCCAATCAATAACACCCATCTTATAGACTATAGTAAGTAATAGGAAAAGAGCATGGAGTTTGTCATTAGTAAATGTTTATATCTTCTTGAGGATGTGATGACTTTGCATACTATGTGTTTGGCATAATTGGTCAAAGAAATTAAGCATAATTTCTAATTGACAATTTGTGTTGAGTAGTCTGAATGTACTGATACCCTGTTCGTTATTTCTCAGTTCAATATGTATCTGGCATCTATCCATTCGCTGTAATCAACATTAGTATGATAAATTGTTCCCATTTTTCCATTAACTATAATCACAAACACTTTTTTTTGAGGTATTCATCTTTGAGATTAGATTTAACTTGGGATTTTAGATGAATCAACTTTATCCTTTTTAGACTAGAACGAGATCAGGGTAGAGAGAACATTTGAGCTGACTATGGATTAAGATAGCTAACTATAAGTTTGGATCCCATTTCCTTCTTTACAATTGTCAATTGCATAATTAACACTGCATGTAATCACAGACCATAATCCCAGGGCAGGCAAAAGATATCCAAATGTTGCAGAATCCCACAAGCTTGAAAAATATCCCAAGCTATGTTTGGATTTATCATACATGATCAGTGTTGTTCTTGTATTGTAGGAGCAAGGCCTTAGTTCAATATTCTTATATATTCTCCATTAGCTGTAATCACTATTTCCAATGGCTAGCTGGAAAACTGTACCCACTTTATTTTAAAAAAAAATTAGGAATGTTGTTTTTTCCCAACTATATATCTTGCTCGTATATTGAGATAAATGAATGCTAGGGGTTGACTGGATTCCTTACTGTTTACTGGTTATAGAAATGTGCTATTTGTTATATAATAATATTGAGGAAGGACCACCAAACTGTTGGGAGAAGAAAGGAAAATGGATGAAGATAAATCTAGTCCATCTAAAAGCAATTATAACAAAGAGGCTTTTGTGCAAGAACAAGTTGAAGACGGTAATTTTTTACTAAAAAGATTTCTATGTTGGTCTGCTTTCCAAAACCAAAAACATCTAATTTGTTAGTAGCAGACATTTACATTAAAATATAGATGAAGGCCTGCCAATTCTATTTGAATTGCTATGGTAAATCTATTAAATGATGAGCTGAGTCAAACTTCAAATCATTGAGACAGCTGCCAACAGGGCCAAACCATAATTAATCTCTCTAGATGTGTGTTAACTGTGAGCTTCACAGAGAAAATGTGTTGCAAATGGATTTTAGCCCATCATATTGTTGCTATTTGTTGTCATATTTCATTATTTATATTATGATCTTGGAATCCTAATGGCTATGAAGCCAGCATTCTGCAAACAATTGCAAAACATAGATTGTGTTAAATGTTGGAGTACCACTTGGTACTGTCATATCTGGTTGATGTTTTTAGTAATAGATTATGGCCAATTTCATTTATTTATCCAGATCCAAGTGCACTTGATGGTTCGTTGTTTTCTTCTTGCATATTATTTACTGGCCTTGGATATATGGAGCATATTCTTACTTTTTCAGAGTGCTGATATGCAAACAAGCTGCAATGTGAACTAGTGAAATTTCTCAGAGCATTGAAAGAACATTACTTAATTTACTTCTCAGAGCATTGAAAGAACACCATACTTGGTGAAATTTCATGAAGCATATGAAGATAATTCAAATGTATATATAGTAATGGAGTAAGTTCCAAGTCGAGTTACCTCTTATTTACATGTTTTCTGGCTAAGCCATAGTATATAAAGATGTTTTTCTCCTACCTAAGTTAAGAGCAATATTTTAACCATGCAATGAATGTTGTGTTCCAAAATGATGGATGAGCACAACTTATGCTCTTTTATTTCTGTTTTCAATCTTATCAATTTTGGTAATTGTTATTTTGATGCCACCTTACATATAAAAGGTTTGACATTGTCATGATGGAATACTGTGTGAGAAGATTGCTAATTTGGGCATGGTATGAGAAGATTGATAATTTGGGCAACGATGTTAACAAAAGCTAATTTTGTGAAAATTGGGCCATGCTTGGGATTCAAGAAACTGCAATTATGAGGCGCGTTGGGGGGGTGTTAACAAAAGATATGTTTGTGAAACATTGGGCCATGCTTGAGCTTTAGGAAACTGCGATTATGGGGGGGTTATATAGAAGTAATTTCACCTCATAATTCTCATAAGCGTTGTTGATTGAGGAGTGTTATAATGTGTTCATCACATCTTTGGATACAATCAACGGACAATTAACAATCGACTAGGAGCTTGATTGGGTAGTTTATTGGTCAGTTAGATCGACTAAAACATTTGACTAGTGTGTAGGTCGAGGAAACAAAGGAATTTGGTGCCCCTAGCCAATCAAAGTTGACGACGTCTTCCTCCCTGCAAGGGATTTGATATATGGTCTTATGGATCAATCTATAATGAACTTATATTTGCTTTTTTTATGAAATATTGTGTTCCTATGTATGTTGAGCTATGCTCACTTGTGCTTGTGCTTTAATGGTGTCTCTAGACATTGCCTTTTCTTGGAATGTATAGCTCTTTGGTCCTACTATTTACTTGGTTCTTCAATAGAAGGTATGAGGAGTAGAAGAAGAGAATAAATGAACAAAACATAAAAAATAATAGAGCATAGTCTTATAGTTTACCTCTTGAACTCTCTTAATAACAATAAAATATGTATGGTAGCCATTAATTTTCGATACAAGCTTTCACAATAACCAACACTTTTCCCACTGAAAACCTTATCCAAAGATGGGTGAAATTAGAAATAGAATGAGAAAAGAAGATAAATTAGAGATTTTATAAGTTTAATTCCTTTGACATATACTGTGGGGTCTTCCCATAGGCTCCACTTGAAAAAAGAGAGGCAAAAGTGGCTTGTCGTGGGAGTGCCATGGGTTTTGCATAAGATCCCAATGGGGGTATCATTTTGACAACAGTATGGAGTGTATTTTTTTGTTAGCTCCAAATTACTTCCTTGCACCCATCTGGGGTAGGCTTCAGGAGTAGGGGTATGGGCTTCTTCCATGCATCTCTTATAGCCACCCATTTATCTGAATGATATTTCCTTGTGTGTAGATGTCAATAAGCCAAATAATATCTTCCTGTTTTGTGATCATGCAAAGATGCAAAGGGACTGGGCAATCACTACTCTCCGCCATAGAAAGCATGTCAAAATTATATCCAACTATAAAACTAGGATTTATTTGGAAACCAATAAAATGATTAAAGACATCACCATAATTAGGGAGAGAGACCATCCCCAAAAGTTATGCCTAAATATCTGAGTATCCCTCTGTGTCACCCTCTTTTGACTTTGTGGAACTTAATCCAGATATCCCTATGTGTCACCCTCTTTCAACACTTATGAGCCAAACTTCAGATAGTTGTATGGGTTTGGTTGAATCTCTAAGGAGGTATAAAGTAAACATCAAGAATCTCAGTTGAAATAAAGGGCTCGAAGTGGGGGGTTTGAAATGAACTGGAAGTATCTCATTGTGTTTGCTAGATCATTTTAGGAATGTTAATTTTTAGTGTATCCTTTTTCACAAACAACTGAAGACAACACCTTAATTGATGAGTTTCATTGTGTTTGTTATATCTTTTTAGGAATGTTAATTTTTTAGTGTAATTTTTTTCACAAAAAACTAAAGACAATACCTTAATTGATGAGTCTTATTCCGTGGATAAATATTTCTGAAGTTACAAACCTAAAGTGGAACTATGTAGAAAACATCTAAAATCTTTTCTTTGAATGGAGGAATCTTGTTTGACATTGTGTAAATTTGTCCAAGCTATAAACCAAAAATAAAGTTTGTATGATTATAATTATTGTTGAAATTCCTGTAGCTGTAATATCTATTAATGTTGTTTATATGTTAGGAAAGAAGTAGGAGCAATTTGTATTTATTGTTAGCTCATTTTACCATATAACCTGTCTAATCTTACTTTATTTATTGTAAACGGGTACAAACTATGTATTTATTGTATTGGCATATAAGCCTAAAATGTGTATATCAACTATTGGGTGCAACACACTGTAGAACAACTTGGTTATCGTTAAATTACTGGCATCTTATGTCATTTACATGATTTGACTGATAGGCACCTGCTTTCCAATGGGAAAAGGATTGTATCATGTGGTACATATACTAGAAGATGAAGCTGTTCTCTTAAATTCTAGAGAAAAGGAACCTTATCTGATTTGTGTTGAAGTTCTAAAAGGAGAGAACCAAAGGTATTTAGTGCTGTAGTGAGGATGGAAATTATAAATTTGAGAATCTGCTATTGATTTTTTTGTAATGTTTAGAATTTAGCTTTTATGATTTTTAAAGGTCTATATGTAACATGGATTCTAATAAGCAAAGGTAAGTCAAGCATGTGTTTTGTAGAATCATATGAATTTGTTTTTGCAAACAGTATTTGACCCTATAATATTTTTTTTCTGTGGCTTGCAGCGCAAATTCACAAAACAAGGATTCTTAATCTCATAAAATTTCGCGAGAAGGAATTCCACTAGCAAATGGAGATGTGTAGTTGCAACATCCACCTCCATGGGCCTTTCCACTTTGGAATCAGCATGATGTGTTGCAGAATATCATTGATCGAATATTAAGATATGCTTCCCAAGCCATTTATCAAGTGATGGCGCATCTATGGGAAGCGGAAATAAAATTTGTACATGTGAGCCTTTTTGTTGATCGTCGAAACATTCAGAATTCTTCAGAAAATAATGAACCGGGAGTCATATCTAGAAAGCTGGTGAATAATGATCTTCAGAAAGACAGTGAACATATGACTTCTAATAGTTTATAGGTCCATGAGCAATATACCCTTTTGAAATGTTTTGTTACTGAAAACATCACCCTAGGAGTTTCAAATGCATTTCTGCATTTTGGAAATGGATCCTTGTCCATAATGCCTCTAAAATATGACTGGAACATTTTAGCAATGTTTGAACTGTAGTTTCAAGTGGCATATTATTGATTGCACTGAGAGTAGCAAGCTGCTCTAGAGACCAGTATGAGAGAGATGTTGTCATGTTACATTAAGTTGATGTTGTCACCTTATGTTACATAACGTAGCGTTCCCAAAAATAAAAAGTAATTAACAAATTTCATGCCAGTTCATAACTTATCAAAAATTAGAATTAATTAAAAAATTTCATGTCGGTTCATAAAATAGAAATATTGAAACCAACATAGATCCATCTTAAACCTAGATCTATTAAGCATTGAGAAGGATCCAATTTCTTCACATGTAATTTTTTATACTTCAAGAAAAAATTGACACCTCAATAAATTGGATACCTCGTAGTGCTTAATAGATCCAGGTTTAAGATGGATCTATGCTGGTTTCATCAATGTTACAGAATGTTTGGCATTGGGTAAAATATTTTATCTTTTATGCCCATGAATGGGTACAAACTTTCATCCTTTATGCCCATGAATGATTGACATTTGATAATGGGTGTGCGAATTATGTCATGAACACCACATGAAGGGAGTGCATAGCTATTTCCAATTTAATACAAGATCTCTAAATAGCATATTATAGTACAATTGTGAAACAAACTAGTACTACATAGTCCAAGCAAGAGACCATTGTTATGCAATTGTAATTGGATCATTTTGCTTCTTTTTATAAAAATGGATTCATATGATATTTGTAATTGTAATGAGTCCGTTTCAGCCGCCTACCCTAATCCAATTATTTTGTTTGATATTTGCAGTAATGAAGTCTCTTGTACATATCTAGTTTCTTATTGAGTAGCATGTTTCAAGAGGAAGATGCATTATCCTGATTCTTAACATCCAAGGCTCCTTTGGAAAGCATAACTTCTCAACTTATTATAGTATCTTTCTTCTCTTAATCAAGAATTTTCTATAATCGAGAAGTTTCTATGCTCAATTGTTTACTGTACGATGAAGCTCTCTTCCACTCTCTTAAAATCCTTTTGGTGGAGATCTAGTAAAATATGTTGCTTTAGTGCTTGATAATGACAAGCTAGTAGCAATTTGGAATAAGAGATTTGGACATCTACACGATGGAGCATTGACACTCTTGAAGGACATTGTGCATTGATTTCCATACTTAAGATCTAGATTCCAAGAGTGTGTAAGCATTATCCACTTAACAAACATGCAAATATTGCTTTCCTAAGAAGTGAGAAAATATTGCTTTCTCAAGAAGTGAGCATAGATCAAGAGAGATTATTGATTTGATTCATTCATATGTATGTTGACATATGCCATTATCTCTGAAAGGTAACACTTATTATATTTCGTTTATTGATGATTCCTCTAGAAATGCTTGGATTTACTTTATGAAGACCAAAAATAAAGCCTTTGGGAAGTTTCAAGATTTTAAAGCTTTTGTGGAGAATCAAATAGCTAAAATGAGTAAAATGTTGAGGTTTGATAATGGAGGATAGTACACCTTCAAAGTCTTTTACAAGGTAGCGGTAATCCATAGGGAGTTTATAGATCATAGGACATTACAACTTGCAACAAAATGGGATTATAGAAAGAAAGAGCCGGTCCATCTTAGATACAAACAAAGCCATGACCCATGAATTGGATTTTTCCATGTGTTTTTGTGTAGTGGCATGTGATACAACTCTCTACATATTGAATTGATGTCCTCATAGGGCATTGAAGGACAAGACACATAAGAAACCTTTACTAGTGAGTAACCACATGTATCACACGTTTGTGTATTTGGTTGCCCTCTTTATATTCATGTGCATGACAAGAAGATAACTAAGTTGGAACACTTGAGTATCAAGGTTTTTTTTATTGGGCACAATGAAAAATTCAAGGCATATTTGTTGGGGTACACAGGCTACTCCCAAAATACCGAACACCTTGAGAAACCGCTTCACACAAATAGATTACAAATCAACACACCGATGTTTGTCATGTGGTTAAAACCCTCAAGAGGGAAACATTCCATAGCCCTAGATAAATAGCTACTTGGAGAAATTTATTATGCAAAAGAAAGAAAGTTACATGAGCTTCTCATAATCGATCAACTAGCCAAGGACCCTCTATGCTCTTTAAATAGAGATCATAGAACAATCGAGTGTTAAGCCACAGATCAATGGTAGGTATGATCTAAGAGAAGTTGAACCGTCAGATCACTCTATGTCTAGAACATATCATGACCATTGAATTAAAATATTTACAAATTCATACTAATGCATACTAAAAAAACACACTTTTACCTAACGGATATATTACACAAGTTTATCTTAACTAACTCCTAAGTGTCTAAATATCCTAACATCCCCCCATAAGAACAACTTGGGATAGGATTGAAGGACTTACAAAAGTGACACTATTAGGAGAAGGAAGGAGGCATTAGAGATTATCCCCCCTTAAGGACACATTCCTGAACTCCTAACATAGACCGAAGTTTAGTAAACTTCACTTCTGTAAGAGACTTGGTGAAGATGCCTGCAACTTGATCATCTGTAGGGCAATAGAGCACTTCAATAACACGATCATGAACAAGATTTTTGATGAAGTGCATGTGTATCTCAATGTGTTTGTTGCGCTGATGTAGAACTAGATCTTTGGCAAGCTTGATGGCACTTTGATTGTTGCACCAAAGTAGAGTAGGCTACTGCTACTTGAATCCAAACTATGAAAGGATTTGTCAAAGCCAGAAAACTTCTTGAATGGAATTAACTACGACTTGATATTCTACTTATGTTGAAGAAAGAGCAAGAGCTTGTTGTTTCTTCAAGCCTAAGTAACAGGTCCAGATCCCAGACTAAAAACATAACCTGCAATAGACTTTCGATCATCAGGATCTCTAGCTCAATTTGAATCAGTGAAACCAACCAACAAAGGTTTCCCCCCTGTACTGTAATGAATCCCAAACTAAATTGTACCTCGAATATATCGAAGCATTCTTTTTGCTGCTTTCCAGTGGCTTTCATGAGGATTTTTCATATAACGGGTAACATGATCAACGGAAAAGGAAAGGTCAGGACAGGAATGAGCCAAGTATAAAAGACTACCAACAAGCTGATGATACAAGGTGGCATCTACTTCAGGGGAAGTACAAGTGGCAGAAAGTTTGACTCCAACCTGGAAGGGAGAAGGGGATGGTTTATAATATTCCATGGGGAAGCGATGAAGTAGGTCACAAGCATACTTAGACTGGGAAAGAAATATTCCTTCTTTGGTTTCGAAGACTTGGAGACCAAGAAAATAATGCAAATGTCCTAAGTCTAACATTTCAAAATTTTGCTTAAGACTGTATTTCACATGGGTTATAAGTTTAGGGTCACTACCAGTAAGGATAAGATCATCAACATAAATAACAAGTACGGTGAGATGGTTTCCTACTTTCTTGGTATAGACATTGGGGTCGGAATGGCATCTAGAAAAACCAGTGTCAAGGAGAAAGCTATCCATTTTGGCATACCAAGCTCTAGGAGCTTGCTTAAGGCCATATAAGGATTTCTTAAGGAGACAGACAAGGCTAGAGTTATCTTGAACATATCCAGGAGGTTGTTCCATGTAAATTTCCTCCTGTAAATCACCATGTAAAAAGGTAGAATTGACATCCATTTGATGGACTTCCCAGCTATGTAAGGCTACAAGGGAAAGAACAAGGCGGATGGAATTCATTTTTGCAACAAGAGCAAAGGTTTCATTTTAGTCAATCCCTTCAACTTGGGAAAAACCTTTGGAAACTAACCTTGTCTTAAGTCTTTCAACACTTCCATCTGATGCATACTTAGTTCTGTAGACCCATTTACATTTGATAAGTTTTCTTCCTTTTGGAAGAGGAACAAGATCCCAAGTATTGTTCGCCATTAAGGAACGATATTTTTCATCCATAGCTGCATCCCAATCTGGATTTCCTGACGCTTTTGCAAAAGTTTCTAGATCATGATTCTCGGAAACTTGAGTCAAAAGAGAAGAGGCTTGCTGAAATTGAGAACGTGTTCGATGTTGATCTCTAGGATCACTAGCAAGATCACCAGTTGCTTCACATGTTGAATGGACCCATCGAGGAAGTATTGGTGCTGGTGCAATTTGAGGAACATGAGCAGACAAAGGTGGATTTTCATCCTCACTGTCATCATCAGAAACTAGAGTTGGAAACCTGTCAAGGAAGCTGGAAGAAGAAGAAGAAGGCACAATCGCCGAATCAGGCTCACAGGCCAAACATAGCACACTCGCCAAGTTAGGCTCACAATCCAAGAGATTTTCATCAAATTTAACATCTCTTCTAATGATTATATCATGAGAATGTGGTTGAACAAGTCTATAACATTTTGCATCTTCAGAATATCCAACAAATATGCACTTTTCACTTTTAGGCTGCAATGCTTTCTGTTTTTCATCCGGAATGTGAGCTCGTGCTTCACAACCAAACAGATGGAAGTGGCTTACATCTGGTTTAATTTTACTCCACTCTTCTTCCGGTGTTATACCTTGTAAAACTTTAATGGGTGTGCGATTAACTATGTAATTTTCACAATTTATGGCATCAGCCCAATATTGAAGACTTAGTCCCTTAGATTGGATCATACAATTAGCCATTTATTTTAAAGTGCGGTTCTTCCGTTCAGCTACACCATTTTGTTGTGGTGTATATGGAACAGTGTGCTGTTGTTGGATTCCTTGTTCAGTGCAAAAAGTAGTGAACTTGTTGTTAACATATTCTCCTCCATTGTGAGATCTTAACTTAATAATTTGATGACCTAATTGTTTTTCAACAAGGGCCTTGTAGGCTAAGAACATGTTAAGTACTTCACTCTTAAGTTTTAGGAAGTAAAACCAAGTGCGTTTGGAGTAGTCATCAATGAAAGTTAAGAAATATTTGAAACCAGAAAAGGAAGAAGATGGAAGAGGGCCACACAAGTCACTGTGCACAAGCTCCAAGGGAACCGAGGTGTGCCAAGAGGCATGTTTGTGAAAACTGTCTCGATGATGTTTTTCGAGTACACAATCGGAACAAACACCATCCTTGCAAGATACCAGCAGAAGACCAGTCACCATATTGTATTTACATAGTTGTTGCAATGAGCGATAATTTAAGTGACCAAATCACTCATGACAAAGTTTTTTCAAGTTATCACTATGAGCAACAAAAACTGAAGGAAAAGGTGATGACCTAAAGTTGTTAAATTTGTACAACCTAGTAATATCATCAACAATTCCAGTAGCAAGGACATTTGAAAATTTTTAAAATCCTTGATTACAACTTGGTGAGGTGTAAACATCACAGTTTTACCTTCACCTGAATGAGTAATTTGATAAACTGATAAAAAATTGTAAGAAATTTTTGGAACACATAATACATCACTGAAATGACCATTTTCTACTGGAACTATTCTAGATCCTACAACACTTAGAGATCTATCATCATTAAAAAATATTTGTTTGGTGTTACACTCATGCATAGTTGAAAAGATGGCTTTATCCTTAGCCATATAATAAGATGCTCCAGAATCAATGAGCCATTCAATTGAAGTAGAAGAAGAAGTTGCAGTATAAGAGTAACCAGAAGCATACAGTGCATGTCTATGAGAGGTAGATTCTGAAGATGAATCTAGGCTGATGTGGTGCTTCTTCATTGCTGCTTCCAAGGATACCATCTTCTTAAAACACTTAGATTCATCATGATTATTTTTCCCACAAAGATTTGCAATGGCGCTTAGTCTTCTTTCCTTTTTGCTTAGATCCTTTGTCATTTTTTAAAGAAGGAGCTGACTGAGAGGGTTTGGGACCCTTGTTGTTTGGCTTATTATTGCAAAAATTTTGTTTCTTGGGAGGCTTGGACTTTTCTTTCTGTTAGGGAAATAAGGATTTCCCAGATGTATCTGCATTGTTAATTATTCCAAGATGAATGAGTTTATCTTGTTCTCTAATTAAGGAATCACAAAAGGATTCAAGGCTAGGCTCTTGATAGCTAGTTGCAGTCAAGGATTCTTTCATGGAGTAGAATGTGGATACAAAAACAGAATATGCAGGTCCAAGTTTTGAAAGAATATGATAAATACATTGTTTGTCTTCTTTCTTAATATTGCATTCTGTACATAATATTCTAAGAGTTTTATGCTTAGATAAATATTCTTGAATGGATTAAAAATCATTTGGATTCAAGGAAATCAACTCATTCTCAATTTGATGAGCCCAAATTTCGTTGTGTTTACCAAACACAGATTCCAACTTTTCCCAAGCTATATCAGGTTCATCAATTCTAGATATGTGGAATCGCAAATCAGTAGAGATTGACATCCCAATCAATCCACGAGCTTCATCAAATCTATTTTCCCATTTAATTTTCTTATCATCATCAATGGCTTCTATTTCTTTCCTTGAGGTTATCTTGAAAAGGCCCCTACTTCGTAGAACATCCTCCATACGAGATTTCGATGAGAAATAGTTAGAAATTGCAAGTATAATATCACAAGGGGTGGCCATACTGTAAAACAATGGTTGAAAGAATAGAAAATAGCTGCCTGGATGCAAAGAGCTTGAAAAAATATGCGGGTTTAAAAAAACGACACTGAAAACTGATTCTAGATGATGAAGTTATGCTTGATCAAAGAAAATGTTGAAGATGTCCCCAATAGTGAGATGGCAGATATTAAATTGACCAACTAAAACAAAAGAAGCTCCCTCTTCCCAAGATCAACCTGTGACAATCACTTTAGAATAAATTTGCTTTGAAGTGAATAACTTTTGTAGAATAAGTGATGTTCACTTTTACAATAATATGACTTTTAAATAGTGCAGCAATAAATTAAAAGGCTTAAGTGACTCACTTTTTATTTATTTATTTATTTATGTGAGATGCACTTTTACAATAAAGTAACTTGAAAATAGAAATTGAATGCACTAAAAAGTAGCTTAATAAGACTTGAACTCAAGACCTATTAAGGAATAAAGCAACTTTGGACCAAGTGAGCTAAGTTTAAAAAGTATGTAAAACAATGGAAATAGAAAGGGTTTTTATTATTATTATAACTCTTCTCTTTCGTTCTCTGTGCTTGCTTTCTTTTCCTGCAAATCACAAAAGAAATGAAAAAAAAACTTTTTCCACACAATGGGGTTAGATCTTGGTTAGTTTACCCGAAAAGTCTATGTTTTCAAGTTTTCTCGTTGTTTTTGATTTGCCGTGATAGCATAAGGTGCACGACAAAGAGCATATGTAGCCGAGAAGACAATAAAAGAAAACTTTCCCTCACTGTTTCTGATTCGCCTCGATCGTGCAAGGTGCACAGCAAAGAGCATACGCAGCCAAGGAAGGAAACAGTTCGAGACTAGAACAAAAAAGATCTAATAATAAAACTGATAAAATATGAGAGATTTAAAAAAAAAACAAATCCAACACTGTAACATTATACTTTCAAATTTTCCAAAATGGGTGTTTCCGGAACAAATGGAAACAGTTTTCGATGAAACAAAGGCTATGTCCCAATGGAAATGATGCTTCATACACAATGGAATAGCTCCCATAGGCCACAAATGCACAGAAAATCTAGAACCAGAAACCATTTCAAAGTTTCGACAACACCGGTTCTAGATCTTGATCAAAACCGAAAGCGGATCTTCATAAATGTTCTAATACCATGTTCAGGTACACAGGGTACTCTCAAAAGACTGAACACCTTCAGCAACCACTTCACACAAATAGATCACAAATCAACACACCAGTGTTTGTCACGTGGTTAAAACCCTCAAGAGGAAAACAGTCCATGACCCCAGCCAAATAGCTACTTGGAGCAATTTATTATGCAAAAGAAAGATATTTACATGATCTTCTCATAATCGATCAACTAGCCAAGGATCCTCTATGCTTTTTAAATAGAGATCATAGACCAATTGGGTGTTAAGCCACAGATCAATGGTAGGTATGATCTAAGAGAAGTTGAACCATCAGATCACTCTATGTCTAGAA
>LPNX010285987.1:12960-36020 GCA_001517045.1 Pseudotsuga menziesii | reverse complement strand
TACTTGGAGAGTGTGGTTTCGAACCTGAGTACTCAACTACCATCTACTATGATAACCAGAGTACCATTCGAATCTGCAAAGATCCAGTTTAGAAGCAGAGTACCAGACACATTGAGATTCACATGCACTACATCAGAGAGCTTGTGCATGATGGCACCATTCACCTACTCTTTTGTTCATCTTCAGAACAAGTAGCTGATATCTTCACCAAAGAATTTTGTGAGAATACCTTCAGCAATCTCAAATCATTGCTGGGGATTGCTGATCATGCTGTAAAGGCATGAGTGGAGACAATATTCTACAATTTTGTTTTACAGTCCATGTTTAAGGGAGGATTTTCCCAAGCTGGTTTTGCCTCTTTCCTTGGTTGTATGGACTTGCAGTATGTAAAAGGGTGACTAAGCCTTGTTTCTAGGCCCTATATTTTTGATATATTACTCATAAAGTCAGGATTAAGGGGGGGTGTTAGAATAATCAACCCATAGTTTACCCACTTAGACATTAATTCATTTATTTTTGTCTCATTTGCCTACTTCATGTGTCCCACCTTGTGCAAGTTCCTATTTGCCTATCCATATAGGTCAAACTTTCCATCTTTGACTCATGTAGCACTTGAGAAATCCTTAGGAATCAAATCTGCTTTAGTCCTGGCCTCCTAGGCGCCCTTCTACTTTTTCTGCTTTATTGCCTGCTTTTTCAGTGTTTTAAGGCAAAAGGAAAAGCTAGACTAGGTGAGGTTGACTTGTTTTTTGTCCTACACATCCTCCTCTCTTTTCTCCATACAAAAGCATGTATGAGATTCCATTCCACCACTCTTTAGCTTTCCTATGCCTTTTTTCCAATTCGTGAGCTGCATGACAGATTTGGGATCCAACTTTTACACCTATGGGGGATTTGCTTATTTTTGGTAAGCCTTCTTTATGCTAGATTTGGATGCTTCCTCATGCATTTGATTTCTTCATGTATTCCATTTATTCAGTAGCCTATGTTATTACAGGGTTGGCTATTGTACACTCAGTTAATATAATTTTGTGTTACAGCTCCATATTCAGTCTCTCTTGTTAGCAATTTTGCATGATCAATTGATACTTGTTGTGGGTAAAATTAATCTATTGCTGGCCTGAATTTCTACAGCCATCCCATCCATTTACAAGTATCACAACTTCTAACATACCTCTTAGCATCTTTGAAAATAGTAGGCCAATAATACCCCAGATTGAGTATCTTGTATGCTGTTCTTTTATCTGCAAAATGACCACCACACGGTTCATCATGACATGCCTTTAAAATATCTAAGATTTCATCATGTCGTACACATCTTATAATTAGGTCATATCCTGTGTAAAAGAGGTCACCATTAACCCATATATGCCTAGCACTTTGTTTAATAATCTTTTTCTTTTCTTTAGATGTCATAGATGGTGGTAATTGACCTGATGATAAGTAATTGGCAATATCAACATACCAAGGAGTGATAACAGAAATTGCAAACAGATGTTCATCAGGAAAACTATCTAAAACAGGAACAACCTCACCAGTATTGTGCAAGCGAGACAGGAAATCTGCCACCTGATTTTCTCGTCCAGGTCGATCTAGAACAGTGATATTGAATTCCTGCATTAATAACAACCATCTAGTAATCCTACCATTAGTGATAGATTTATTCATTAAATATCGTAAGGCTGAATGATCGGTATGGACAAAAATTTCGTAGCCAGTTATGTAATGATGGAACTTGTTGACAGCATGAACTACCGCCAACATTTCCTTTTCGGTGACTGTATAGTTCAACTCTGCAGGTGTCATATTTTTACTAATAAAATATATGGCATAAGTCAAAGTATGTTCTTTCTGGCCCAATGAGGCCCCTATTGTAGTAGCAGAGGCATCAGTGGAAATATGGAAAGGCAATGTCCAATTTGGTCCCCTTAAAATGGGAGCAGTTGAGAGCTTCTCTTTAAGTGCCTGAAATGCAGATTGACAATCAGTATCCCAATTAAAATTCACATCCTTGAAAAGAAATTTAAACAATGGCAGAGCTATCTTACTGAAATTTGCAATAAATCTACGATAATAGCCTGCATACCCTAAAAAGCTTCTTACATCTGTTTGAGTTGTTGGTTCAGATAAATTTTCAATGATTTGAATTTTAGCAGGATCTACTTTTATTCCAGATGCAGAAATGTGATGCCCTAAAACTATCCCTTTAGTCATCATCATAAAACATTTTTCATTACTGAGGGAAAGATTTGAGTCAACACACCTTTTTAAAATTTTCTCCAGGTTTTCCAAGGAATCCTCAAAGGTACTTCCATACACAGAAAAATCATCCATGTAAATTTCAACACACTCATGAATCGGATCTGCAAAGATGGCCAAGACTGCCCTCTGAAAGGTAGCTGGGGCATTACATAATCCAAAAGGTAAAACCTTGTAGGCATAGGTGCCCCAGGGACATGTAAAGGTGGTTTTGTCTTGGTCTTCTGTTGCAATACTAATCTGATTATACCCACTAAAACCATCTAAAAATGAAAAGTATTCTTTCCCAGCTAAAGTATCCAACACTTGATCAATGAAAGGCAATGTGAAATAGTCTTTTAATGTTGCCTTATTCAATTCCCTATAATCCACACATATGTGCCATTTAATATTCTTTTTAGGAACAACAACCAAGGGAGAAACCCATTGGCTGTCGGAAATGGGGTAAATAAATCCTACTTTTAACAACTTCTGTAACTCTTCCTCGACTGTTTATTTTAATATAGGGTTCATTCTTCGTTACGGTTGTCTAAGAGGTCTGATTTTATCATCTGTGTAAATGTGGTGAGTACATGTCTCATGATGAATACCTAGCATATCATTGTACTCCCAAGCAAAGGCATGGGAATGTTTATTTAGCAGAGTAATCAATTGTGCTTCCTGTGATGTAGTAAGATGTGCACTTATATTCAAACTTTTTCCTGTACTGATTTCAATTGTTTTACTTTGAATATCTGTGATTGAATGCACATTAAAAATATCATGTAGTGCCAATGCTAGAGAATGTACTGTGCAATTTTCCTGAAAATTATAACCCAAAACTTGATCAGCTACAACATACTGCATGTCTCTTAATTCTTCAGAAATATCAGGTTCAGCAATAAAATAATCTAACAAATCTTCATGGTTTTCTTCCTGAAAATCAAAGAACTGATTGATACTCAGGATAGGATAAATCACTTCTTCTTCTTGTTCTTTAGTCTCATTAATCCATGACAGTCGATCTAATGTAGGAGGTCTTTGGGCAGAAGGGTAAAGTGCAATTTGTTTTCTCTCTGTCCCATGTGAAATGAGCATACTTCCTGACCTACACCCTATGAAAGCATCTGTTGTTTCCAACCAGGGTCTTCCAAGGATCAATGGGTGACCTCCTAGGTTAGACTTTGGCTGTAGCACTATGAAATCAACAGGATACTCCTAGGAGTCTAAAGAAACAATGATATCTTCTAAGACCCCTTCAAGTGTAATTTTAGACCTATCAGCTAATTCCAAGACTGTTGTGGTTGGTCTAAGATTTGTCAAATGAAGGTATTCCATTGTCTCAAGTGTTGTAACATTAATGGCAGCACCTAGATCAATCAATGTTTTTGGAATTGAAAATTTATTAATATTAATTGTAACCATCAGAATTCCATGATCTACATACTTTTCAATGAAAACAGTGTTAGATATTAATCCTGCTAAATTACCTGCCACAAGAATTTTTTATGGATCCTTCTTTCTTTTATTGAGACATAATTCCTTAACTGCTTTAGTGTAAATTGGAATATCCTTTATAGCCTGCAGTAAAGGAATTTTGACATATACATTTGTTAGCTCATTCAAAACATCAAAATCAGGTAAGGAAATTGAAGGTTTTTCTTTGACCAACCTTTCTGGAAAAGGAGGTTCATATGATACTAATGTTTTTCCTTTTTGATTATGATTTTCTGACTGAGATTTTTCTGTATTTAATTTTTTTGGAGTTTTCTCATTTTCTGTTTGTTCTTCTAAGATAACAGGAGATTCTTTTTGTAAGGTTTTCCTAGATCTTAAATTGATATTTTGCAGTGGAAGGACTGAGTAGGGAAGTGCCATTCCATCATCAACATTATACATGGGTCTGTCTGTTTTATTATTTGGATTTGGAATTGGCTGAGCTGGTAGTTGGGTAGGCCGAGGTGGAGGCTGATTGGATGGCAATTGAAGTTGTTGAGGTGGTGGACCCAATTGAGGAGCCATATTGGGTTGTTGAAAAGATGGAACTTGGAAAGATGGGGCTTGGACTTGAGTCTGCTGATATTGAGGATAGGCTGAAGGTTGTTGATAGGGCTGCAAATAAGCCTGCTGATATGTCTGGTTACCATGGGCATATCCTCTCCAATTTGGAGCAGATTGGGCTAATGGAGGAGACCAAGTTTGCTAGGGTATGGGTGCACTCCATGAATTCTGAATAGGAGTTTGGTAATTTGTATGAAATTGCTGCATAGGGTCTTGAGACATACATGAGTATCATGGCTGCCAAGGTCTTCATTGTCCCATAAAGTAGAGAGACTCCATGCTTTGATTCTCCTCCATTCGAGCTGCCTGCAATTCTTTCAATCTAGGGCAGTCATTAGTTTTGTGATTAAAAGTACATAAGCCACAAATTTCAACAGCATTTAAGGGACATTCTTTAAGTGGGTGTTTCTTTCTACATTTAGGACAAAAGATAGACAAGGCTTGATCTTGCTGGTCCTGTTGTTCTTGTCTTTTCTTGGTTTTTTCTACTTCAACTTGTGTGCCTAATGTGCTCAATAAATCAGTATTGAAATCTTCTAGAAGATTTCCAAGCTCAGCTCTAGAAATACCACTATTTGCAGACTTATTTACTTTGGTAATGATGTCCCTTTTTCCAATTCTAGACTTCCCTCTTGAATATTTCTGACATAAATATTGTATCTCATCAAAAGGAAGGTAAGAAATGTCACCTTTTCCCATAACATTTAAAATATCTAAATACTCTTCTCTTATTCCTTTCAGAAATATTGTTCTAATCATCTCTGGTGTCAAAGAATTATATTTAGATTTCTGTAAATTGTATGAGAACCTTTCCAAATACTCCTCCAAACTCTCATCTTCCTGTTGAGTCATTCCAAAGATGTCATCTTTGAGATCCTTTGATCTGCAATAGGCCTGATATTTTCGAAGAAAGATCTTCCTCATCTCATCCCAGCTAGTAATAGAATGCTCTCCCAAGCCCATGAACCATTTCAAGGCAGCTGCTTTAAGGGTAGCAGGGAAAAGACGAAGCTTATGGGTGTCATCAGTGTATCCATAAGTTCGGCACAAGATATCAAACTCAAATAGGAAAGAGTCAGGATCTTTGGAGGTTAGGCCATAGAAGTTTGGTAAGACAGATGGTGGGATATTCTTCATTTTTACCTCTTCCCCTAGGATAATGCTAGTGTCCAAAATGGGAAATTTAAAGGTGGCTTCTTGATCTCCTTCAGTTCTTTCATCCCTCTCTTGTCTCCTTTCTTCTTCCCTTTCATGTCTCCTCTCTTCTTCTCTTTCATGTCACCTCTCTTCTTCTCTTCTCTCTTGTCTACGTTTGTTTTCTATTTCCAGCATCCTCTCATATTCCCTTCTCTGTTCTGCAATTGGTCCTTTTGTTGTTTCTTCCTCAGCCATTTTAGAAGTACCCATTGTTGAGATGAATCCTTTTGAAAAAGAAGGTCTTGTTACTTCTGTTTTTGGGGGGTTTTTGATAAATCTTCCTTTCTCGTCTCTTAGTCTTGACATAAAAGTAAAACATATTCTGTGTTTTTGTTTGAAATTTTTGTTTTTATCAGAGAACTAAAGTTCCTAAGCCTGCTTCTACAATGCCTCCCGGGCAACGGCGCCAAAATGTTGGGCTCTGATCTACTGATGCAAATCAAACCTTAAATTAATATCAATCCAGGTTGGTAGACTTAGAGGCATATCCAAGTTTTAGGACTCAGAGCTAGACTTGTTTGGTAATCTAGTTATCTATGAAATAAACCTACTGACGGATTAAAAAATACTGTGACTTAAAGATACAAAAATCCTTTTATAGGGACAACTTCATTTGTTTCTTTTCAATTACACAACAGATCATATGTGAGAGTAATTTATCTATGAAAGCTTTTGAAGTAATAAAAATGAATTAAGCCTAACCCTAAACTATAAACTACAAGATTCTGTCTAATATCCCAGCGCCGAATGAACAATTAACCATCAATCTCCCTTACAGGAAAATATTCATAATTTATAATTGTTCTTAACACTTCATCATTGAATAAGCAGCGATATATAGCATACAGAAATCGTGGTCTAAACCATCCCTTCAGTATTTAACCAATAAAAGAACATAGCTTATAAAAAAATGCAAGTGATGTGCAGCACAATGGGATCGTAGCCTGAACCATTCAAATGAGATAACAGAGCTTTTATAAAACTGATTAAAAACTAGTTGAACTCATTCTACAATAATAAAACTGAATCCTATAGGAATTAACACATACCAATGGCACAATTTAAATCGCTTGCATCAAATCAAATCGCTGCAATAATCCAAATCGCATTCACCGGTAATAAAAGAATGTGCAAACTCAACAATGGGGGCCCTCCAATGCCTCGTTCACACACACAGTTGAAGAATTACAGAACTTAAACTCTGAATGTATTCACCATCAAATCGATTACATAGTAATGAAACCACGTAGTTCAGAAACAATATACGTTTCTCCCAAATCGTGATGATTTTCTTCATTGTTTTGTGAAGTACTTATACAAATTTGAAAGAAAACTAGAAATGCTATAATCCTGGAAACTAATTAATGAACATAGCCATCGATATCCTCTATCAAATCCGTGAGACTCAGCAAAATCGAAACTTCCCTTCTTTTGTGCTGAGTGGTAGCACAGGTGGTCGCCTTTGACTGTGGTTGACTTGACACTTGTGAGAGCCATATCAGCTATCCATTGGAAGTTCATCCATCCTTGGACACTGAGGATCTTTTCTCCATTTTCCATTTCACACCTAGCTGGCCTACAAATGCTCAATCTTGGATATATTACGGGAAGTTAGAACATCCTGTAATCTGAATAAAAATCTTAGTTAAAATGCTTTAAAGATCTCAAAACTCAATTTATTAGAAAGCAATGACATTTATACCTCTTAATCAAAGTTTATGGGTGAATTTTAAAGCTTTACTAATTAGTATGAAGGTTTTATGAAGGGAAATGGAAGGTATCTAGGTGGCAAAAAGAGGTCAAAATGGTGCCTAACATACTCTATGTGGAGTAGGGTTCTGTACATACACCATTGTTCTGGAAGCTTCCACCCAAAGATGCATAGGAATATCTTGATCATGAAGCATGGCTCTTGCAGATTCCATGATATTTATATTCTTTTGTTCTGCAATCCCATTCTGTTGTGGATTATAAGGAGTGGACAACTCCCTCTTAATCCCTGATTCTTTTCATAGCTCTTTGAATTCATTTGAAGCGAATTCTCTGCCATTGTCTGATTGAAAGGTCTTGATCTTCTTTTCAGTATGGTTTTCGATCAGGGCTTTGAATTCCTTGAACTTACTGAATACTTCAACTTTGTTCTTCATGAAGTAAACCCATGTCTTCCTAGAAAAATCATCAATAAAGGAAACATAGTATGCATACCCGCTTAGTGAGTTTGATGACATCGAACCGCATACATCGGAGTGGATGATTTCTAGTATGCCTTTGGCTTTGCTTTCGCTGCTAGGAAATGTCTTCTTTGTATTCTTTCCTTTCGCACATCCTTTGCAGACACCATCATGTTTTGCTTGGAATTCTGGAAGACCTTCAACGGCTTTGCTTTCAATAGGTAGTGCTCTGTAATGCGCATGTGCAAGCCTTCTATGAAAAAGCTCATTTGGCTCTACTGTGTCATGGACCAAGGCTTGTTTTGGATGGCCCTTCAATTTGTACAAGCCTCCTTCTTGTTCTCCAATCACCACTGCATCATCGATAGTCTTTCCTTTTGGCCACATGATGACTTGACCATCTATGAATGCAACTCTCATTCCTTTTGCATCCAATGCTGATATGGAGAGAAGGTTCTTCTTGAGTCCTGGCACAAAAAATACTTCTTTCATTGTTAGAGACTTACCAGAGTCTAGTTTATATGAAGATTCGTCACTACCTTTTATTGGATATTGGTATTCATCTCCTAGTTTCACCTTGTGAGGTGATTCATGTTCTGACAGTCTTACAAAGGATTCCTTGAATCCATTCATATGTTTGGAAGCCCCACTGTCTATAAGCCAATCATCACTACCATGAGTAACGTTACCTGTTAGTGCGACGATCAGAACATATTCATCCTCGCTTGAAGAATCTTCACTTTCATATCTGGATCTCTTCTTGGATGGTTCATCATCCTCTGCAGCATGAGCATGATGTCTTCTTTTGTTCCCCTTCTTCTTATGAGAGCGGTTCTTGTTCTTAGGACAGTCTTTTGCAAAGTTCCCTATCTCATCACATGTATAACATCTTAATCTCGATGGGTCCTTTCTATTATTATCTCTATGATGAGGATTCTTACCTTTGAAGTGATGAGGTTTTCTTTTGCCTCTCTTGGAGTGAACTGTGAGAGCTTGATCTTCACTTCCCATCTTCTCTTCTCGAGCTGCTATCCGAGATTCTTCTTGAGAACATTCTTCCCAAAGTCTACTGAATTTGACTAACTTCTTTCTAGCACAGATTCCATGGATGAAAGAATCCCATGACCTAGGAAGGCCATTCAAAGTAGTCATCACAATCTCTGCATTCTCCACTTCTTCATCAACAGCTTATAAGTGTTCCTTGATCTGAGAAACCCTTGTGAAGTAAGACTGGATGGTCTCTGCATTTTGAATCTTCACATTCTTCAGTTGATTCCTCAGCGTCATCTTCTGGTTTATGTTCTTCCCTTCAAACAATTTGGTTAGGGCATCAAACATAGCTTTAGGTGTCTTGAGAGAGGACACCTATGGGATAAGGTGATCCTTGATAGAATTGGCAATGATCCTCTTTTCCATAACCATATTCTTCTTATGTAAGGCCTTTGCCTCATCTCCCTATGGAACTAGAACCTCCTCATGAATGTAGGAGTCTAATTCATTCTCTTCCAGGACCAGGGAGATCCTATACTTCCAGGCTCGGAAGTTATCAGCTCCCTCAAGATTTTCATCAAGCTTGGTATGATGAGACATATTATTTGAGAACCTCAAATGGAAATACAAAATATTTTAGATCTTACCAGGTCAAGATGTCGGATCTGAAACTTGAGCTAAGATCTTGCAGAGCCGGTTCAGGAGAAAATTAGGGTTTTTCTTTTCCAGAGATCTGTCCACCCAAATGCCTTGAAATTTGTCCCTAACTTCGATTTTGGCGAGGAGATAAATTTAGGCCTGGGCTCACTGAAAAATTCCTCTTCTGTGAAAAGCCCTAATTTTCGGCAGTAGTGTCGGGTCCAAAACTGAAAAACCTCAGAATTGGATTCTGCTTTGACAGAAAGATGCGCCCTAAGGGGGAGAGTTATTCCACCTTACTTTTGCTGAAAATTTGTGGAGGAAGATCCACAAACTAGGAATCCCTAGTTCTCGTAGCTGCACAGTGTCTTCTTCTCAGGTTAGCTCTAACTCCATGTTAGCTTTTCAACATTAAGCTAGCATTATTAGGATCTTTAACTGAGAGAATAACAAGTATAGCAACCAAACACAAGAGACAATGAACATAGTGTTTTTCCTTGGGGAAACCATAAAGGAGAAAAACTCACAAATTCCTCAGAGATAGAATCAACACCAAAACAGTAAAATCCCCAAAACAGTAAGTGATCTCCCGACATCATTAAACTTCTTCTTGTCTAGCCCCAGTGTCTTCTCCTTCCTCAACTATGCGCTACACTTGAGTGTGGATGACTTGTGTGATAAATAGAGACTCCAATTCTCTATTTATACTAATATCGACATGACTAAAACCCTACCAGGACCGACCTCTACTAGGAGAGTCTAATAGCCCTAGTGCCCCGGAACTGCAGGGACTTTAACCCTTAGACAATCGGAGGGTTACCCACTATGACTTGACATGACTTGTTTACATTATTTATTCTCCCGATCGGAACATTGGGGCATGACAACATGACTTAATTACATTATAGATACATCCCGGAATAAACATCGGTTTACAATACATAAGATACATAGATGAATACATTCTGAAGGTACAAATACATCAACAAGCTACTCATGCACTTCTTGATTCGATTCAGGAACATTGTACAAGGGTGGAAAATAATAGGAGCCCTACTGAATTCAACATGAGTATGCTTGCAAAAATATTAATACCATACAACCCTTCAAAGCATGTAATTGTTGAGGATTTTGATGATACAGAGAACTATAATTCCTTAAAAGAGGAAGGAAGTAAGAAACGTAAGTTGGAGGATGTTAGTCCAGTAGGGGGTCGGTCTTGTTTTGGAGATGCATCTCAGGTGCATAAAAAATGTAGTTCAATTGAAGTTTTTGAACAAACGGATGATATTAGAAATTTGCAGGTCACGTCAGTAGAAAGTGAATATTTTTTCTTGGGAAAAGCACACATGCAATTTCAAGAGATTGGGAAACAGGCTTTGAATAAAACAGTTAAGGTTGCACATATTATATATGGTCTTCACAATTCTAAGTCAGGTGTTGAGTGAATAGGTGGGAGTGACTTGATGGATGCTAAAGAACGCATGGACGAAACTGGTGGTCATCCATTCACTCAAGAGGTTAGCTTCAATATCTCTCATAGCATGCAGTTAATTCCATGAAACATGTTTGTCAAAATAAAAATGTTGTGGAAACCTCTGCTGATGTTATGGAAACCTCTGCTGATGTTCCTAGTCAAATAGTATCTTAGCTAGGGATCTTGTGTTGATGCAATCAAGGCATTAGGGTTGGGGTTTTCCCTAAGAAGACAATGGAAGCTAGGATTTCAGAGAAACCATAGAGGAGCAAAGGGAGCACTTGTTCTTGTGTTTCTTGTGAGATAAGAAGACTAGGGTTTTGTGGTATTGGAAACCCTACTACTACTTGGATGATTGATGTGGAGAATATAGAGATGACATTATTGTTCGATAGCCTACACACTTCAGTATTGGATGCTTGCTCTACGAAACAAAGAATTTTCCAACTTTGGCATCTTTACGAAACCAAGCTAGAGGGGTACTTCATCTCCAAATACACCATCTCCTACAAGATCAAAGGATGATTTTTGTCTCTTCAGGAAGTCTCAAAGCTCTTTATCCACTTTCTTGTACTTCTTTAAACAGAAATGTTTGGCACTATCTACTTGGATGCTACTGAACCCTGAATATAGGGTTCCTTCTCTTTCTCTCCTTCACTGGAAAGGAGTTGTGTTTGGCGAGCTGGGGAAGGTGGAATGTTATCATATTGACAGGCATCTCTTTTTTATGGAGCCTATGTTGTGAAATAATATTTCTTAAGACAGATACTTCATTCAACCCAAGAGAAGTTTTGACATTTACATCAGATCCAGCAATCCAGAATTCACCTAGGAATGCCATTTTTAGGGAGGATCTGTTGAAGCCAAAGCAGACATGCAACATGCTACCTCTCTTTGCTTATGTAGGAAAGGAGATCTTGCGTATCAAATATTCGGTTGGGGATTTTAAAAGCATCATGTACATGTATATTGACTTATAGTGAACTATATGATGCATTTTCAACAAAACAAATTGAAAAAAAACCTATAAATTCTCATGGCTTAATATCATATTTTCACAAAGAAATCAAACAAAAATTGGAAAATTTTCAACAATTCCCATGGATTTATATCATATTTTGAAGAAATTGAAAGATCCAGGGATTAACCACTAGGAATCAGTGTTTCCCTTGACAGATTTTCCAGGCCAACATGTTTGCTTCATTGATATTTGGCTATTTAATTTTCGGAATTTGGTTTGCATTCTGATGTGACAGGAAGATTTGAGTTCTTTTCAGACAGCACAAAGATTTATCACTTCATATACCTAGTCTAAGCTGATTCAGAAAGGAAATCCTAAAGGTATCTACCCTTGAAAGCAAAATTCAAAATTAATCAATAATCAATTTTCGTTAATGTAAAGTAAATAACCAGCAAAAGACTTCAGTGTATCATAGAAGATGAAAACATAACATAGACCACAAGGAATAGACAAACTAAAATAGAATATGAGGAACATAAAACTCACAAAGGGGAACAATTAAAACTTAAGGATGAACAAGAAAATTAATACGATGATTTGATTAATTATTGCCAAAGAATACCTTTGTTGTGAACAGATCTAGCAACATTGCAAACTATTCGTGGACTCAGAAAATGCAAGAAGATACAAATTCAAGTTCAACTACTACAAGTGTGGTAAACAATTTATTAATGTATTATATGTAATGGCTAGGAGGAGCTAGGATGTAACGGAAGTATATAATCAATCACGGTGAAGTATAGTGGGTGAATGCCTGCTGAATATCGGACGAGTGAATTGTGTGATGGTCTGAGACTAGCAAAATTTCCTGCTGATTCAGCTTCAACTTTCTGCTATAAACCAGAAAAGAAATAATTTAAAGAATATTCAAGAAACTAACCTGTAAAAATCTTGCATATAGAAGAAACATTGTGAAATTGCTTTCCATGAATCCACTCAGCCACTGTAAAGACTGATTTACAATAGAAATCAAGCTTGATGTTGAGCCTGAATCTTGCACCATTATATAGGTAAAAAAACGTCCTCACTTGACTATATTTATCCATATTTTGCTCAAATATGGACCAAATCCAGTAAAAACACTTCCCCAATTGATTAAATGTCCACATTTTACTCAAATAATTGTCCGCAAATCCAAATCTAGGACGAACTATGTCCAATTTACCCCAATCGAGGTCGAAGTAAGAGCAGTTTACCGAAATATTCATAAATCCCGACGAAATACCAAATTTTTAATCGTATTATCCATAAATCCTGGGTGAAATACCAATTTTTCAACCTATTATCCATAAATCCAGTGAACCATCTTCATTTCTCCTCCCAATAGGAAAAATTCGAGCGAATGTGGGAAAATATCTCCTCCCAATCAAAAGAATTTGGGCAAATGTGGGAAAAAATCAGTATTTTCGTGGGCTAAAATTCATTTTCTAGTTTTTCCCTCTTTTGGGATGAATGCAATTTATCTTGGGGCAGCTATATATAAAATAAACAATGGGATAATTTATTAAATAAAATATAAACATTTTAATACAAAAATTCACCCACTTTTTTTTGGGTACCCCTTAAAATTCGCCATTGGGCTAAAATTCGCCCTTAAAATCATCCCTGACTTCTCATTAAGGGGGGATGTTGAATTATTGTAAATTTGAAGAATATTCTAAATATATTTTTTAGTGGTCCCCGATGCTCCTATCGGGAGAATCACTTGTATTTCTTTGTACCCCGATGTTCCTATTTGGAGAATTACTAAAAGTCATGAGGAATTACCCTCCATTGCAAATCAGGTCATTAGTACCCTAGTTGTGTTTACTCGAGCCTACATAACTTAGTCAAATATTAAGTGAACGAAATAATATAAATAGAGGGAGGCGCTCCTCATTTGAGACACATGCACTCACTTACGTAGCACATAAGAGAGAGTGAGAGAAAGAGTTATAGCTGGAGAAGGAGGAGGATCAGTTTTTGGTTTTAACTTTTATCTTTTGGGGCATCTATATTGAGAAAGATTTTGCTAGGTTTTTCCCATTAGGGTTTTCCCAGGACAAATCTTTGTGTTATTTTTTGTATGGTTGTGCTTGTATATATTTCAATGATCTTTTGGCTTATGGTTATGCTTTTATGATGCTAAATGTTTTAATATCTTATATAACCATTAAAAACTTAACACCCCAGTCCAACACCAGGGCATGCACTAGGACCTGGAGCGGGTGACGGGATACTAGTAGTGATATCAGGCACGCTGAACATAAAAGGACCCGACCTGAAGAGAACATAATATTCTCAAGTAACCGTGATCCGTAAAGTCAACTAGCGCACAAAGAGCACACCCATAAGAAAATATAATCCATATGAAAAAAAGCCAAGAGGGAGGATAAATGAGCTCCTGAATGTAGCAAGTATGTCTCACCTAAGAGAGGCCCGAAACTCCCATACACTATAAGAAGAGGTGTGTAATGAATTATAGTGGCCCCCAGCTTCAACGCATAAAGATACTTTGTTGTCCAACCCCAACCTGGCCAAGATACTCACATAATAACCTCTGCAAGTACCCCCTACAATATTTAGGTAAGGCATATAAGGTCACCCCAATATAACCAATTCTCAAGCGGATAGTCGCAGGAGGGATCTACCATATGGGCAGGGTAACAAAGCCTGAAGCTCGAAAGCACCAAAGGTACCTCAAAATCCCCCAGTTATGACTAAGATCCTGGAAGTATATTCGACACTGCATAGAGAGTGGCAAGGGTCTATCCCCACCACAAATGTGTATGTTTCCTCATGATTAACTGTTGTGTAAGAGGAGCCTCCTGAGAACACTAATTATACTAAGTATTTCACTCTCTCACCTAGACAAACACCTACTTGGTTTTTTAGTAGTCTTGGAGAAAGTTACTCACAACATCATATTCCAAGACTCTAAAACCTAATCTTGTTGATGCACCACTATAAAATAAAAAGTGTAATTCATTTTAGATTAAGCGTTTATTTTAGGGTTGTGATTACTTAAAGGAAATGGTCGTGCAACTAGTGAAGTTATGACTTAGCGATGAAATAAATATGCACACCTAACAAACAATGCCAAATGAAAGTTGTCTTTAATGATGAAAACGGGGTATGACACTACATGAAATGCATAAAAATTCATTCATTTCCAAATGCCAATGCAATCCTTGCTATAGGAAAGCATAAACATAGCTCTCATCCAAGAAATCCAATGCAAGTACCTCCTTAAATCCATATGTGAGATGCAAGAAAGAATGCAACTATATAATTATTTTGTATTTTCAATATAAAAGAATGAAAATGAAATAAAAGTCATTAAACTTCTCAGTCTCTACAACAAGAATCAAACACAATCCATGGAATACACCGAGACAAAAATACTATGCACTAATGGAAAAAAAGAAGGATATAAATGAATAGAACTAATTTCAAAGAAAAATCAATGAAAAAGGGGTCTCTGATCGCGAAATAAGCGATCAACAAAAAACCTCAGTACCCAGGAAGACCCAACCACACTCACAACCCACCCAACAACTTCCCACATCAAAAAATCAACCAAAAGTGAGGATGTACATGACTATTCAAAGAACAGTGGTGTATGTATGTGACTAGGTAGAGAACAACCCACATATGTATGCGACTGTACATACTCTGACCCATGTATACATAAAAGAAAGTGGTAAAAATCAGGACAAGGGTCAAACCACTCTAGGGGAGTGTCAATGAATGAACATACTACTAAATGCGACACAGAAGTGGGGAGAAACAAAGAGAAATTCAAGCACATTGTGCACCCAAACCCCAAATAAAAACAAGGAACCTACCCAGTGGAGTCGCCAAATTTGTTACGGAGAGAAACTTCCTATGGCTTGGGGTAGACCACAACAGACTGAATGACACCAAAAATCAATCCACTTCAATATGCAAGAGAAACAAATACCACTAACACTAAGGGATACATAACATACCTTATTCCGGACGGTTGTAGTAGATCCTCGTTGAGCTTTTCCAACACGCTTGTACCTACAATTCACCCTCAACAACAACAAACAAGACAAGCATCATATATTTCAAAGTGCTAGGCCTACTCTACCATATATAAATACAACATGTATAATAAAATATAACTACATCCATGGATCAAAATATTCATAGTTATACACATGTAATGGATATTTCTATTAATAATGAACAAAGGTAACAATGACAAACTCTATCGGCACCTCGTCGAAACAAAGAAACAGATTCCTCCACCTAGGCCTCCACCACTTCAATCCTCCATCTCAATGGAAAGCTTACAAGGAAATGGAAAGATTGGGAAGATCAACAATGTGTACTCAAAAAGACAAAGGGATGTAGACTCAAGCATAAGAAAATACGGAAACAATAAATTATAGTTTCCTTTCTCTTTAAGCTTCTCCTCCTTTAATGCATCCAAGAGGCTCATTAATAGCCCTTCAATAGGCAATGAAGGGTCGAGTCGGAGTGTTTCCATGCATTTAGAAGGCCAAGAGTCAAGCTATTCGGGACTCATTGAGGAAAACTCCATTTTTTTTTGTGCACATTTCTCGATGTACGCAGGCTACAGTGGAGCAACCTGCGTGTACACACGACTTTTAAGCTAAAACTCATGTATGGAAATAAAACGGTTTTTTTAAGGGATTTCTTGGATCATTAAAGTATAATTTGAGCAAGGGGCATCCAAAGAGTATGCACAGGGACATGGAAGGCCATAAAAGTGTGATCTACCAAGTGTGGTAAAATCATCTATAATAGATGCCCCCTAATTTGTGAGGCCAAAGGGGTAACATGATGGTCGAAATACATTATATCCATCCCAAAAGTGGAGTATTGAAGACCCGGGTGGAAGAACCAGCTACTCATCAGTACAATACAATGATAAATCTCAGCATGTGACTGCAAATATACAGTGTAACACCAATATATATAGTATTCTTGTATTATTTACTTGTTGTTGAGGATGTGATTAATCAATTCAATCTGAAATTGGAAAGCTCAATGGGGATCTACTTCAACCGTCCAGAATAAAATACGAGGTCCGATCCTTTAGTGTTAGACATTTAATTTCTATTGCATATTAGAAATGATTGATTTCTGGAGTCAAGCTGTCTGTTGTAGTACCCCAAGCCATAGGAATTTCTCTCTGTAACAGAATTGGCGACTCCGCTGGGGATTTCCTAGTAGTTGTCCTTTGGGGGTTTTCTATCGGCATTCAATGACTTTGAATTGCTCTTTCTCTCTTGTTTCTATGTCGGGTCTAGGGGCATGTTTACCTGGTAGTGTCTTATTGGTGTGAATTTTGTCTCAGCTTGTCTATTTGCCTTTATTTTATGCACTTTTCTTCATGTACGCAAGTTTTTAACTCACAGTCGCGTATATACGCGGGTATCTCTACTATTTACGTGTGTACACGCGGGTTTACTGCAAACAGTCACGTATGCTATTAGTTTTTCCTTTTAGAGGAATATTGATTGTTGTTGGGTGAATTGTGATGGTTGATGAGTCTCCTTTGATACTGCTAGAGCCTGTATACATCCTTGTTTCTAACCAGACATTTTTTTTTAGGGTAAATTTCTTTTTTAAGAATGTTCTTGTCATTGCATTTTCGATTTTTTGTTTTGGGATTAGTGCATTAGATTTCTTTTACCTTAGTGCTTTGCTTGAGTGCTGCTTAAGTGTGCTTGCAGAGTCTGGGGGTTGTAGAATAATTCTTTTTCTTTTTATATCTCATTTTATTTCAAAAAATCCAAAAATATTTGCTTATCAGCATGCATTGCATTTTGAATTTTGCATTGTACTTGCACTAGATTTGCTTTGGAGTATTAGTTAGGATTTCATATAGGAAAGCTTGTATTTATCATTTGAATAAAATTGTGCATTTCATGTAGTAGCATACCTTGTTTTCATGGACACAATGCATTTGCATTGATTTTTAGGTGTGCATTTTACTTCATGTTGTATCATAACGCCATTAGTTGCACGGCCATATCCCTCTTTTGAGTAATAAAGCCAATTAAAATCAACGCTTAATTAAAATGAACTACACTATTTTATTTGATAGGGTTCACCAACAAGCTTAGGTTTTAGGGTCTTGGAATAGTTCATTGTGAGTCAATTCTCCAAGACCACTAAACAACAACATGTATGTATCTGTCCAGGTGAGTGTGTGAAATCCTTGGTATAACCAATGCTTATCAGGATCCTTCTCTCAAAAGGGAGTTAAGCACAAGGCAGTGTGAGCGTTTATTGATTGGGATGACCCCTAGTCATAACTAAGTAGCACCAGAGATATTTCCAGGATTGTATTCATATCTAGGGGCTCTTTCGATAGTTTCGGGCTTTGCTACCCTACCCATACGGTCAATCCTGCCTGCGATTGTCCGCCTGAGCATTGATTATATTGAGGTGACCTTAGTGGCATTACCTAGGATATCGAGGGGGTACTTCGCAGGGGTTATTCTGTAGGTGTCCCGGCCAGGTTGGGGTCGGACAGCACAGTCACTTTACGCGTTGAAGCTGAGGGCCACAATAATTGGTTACGTACCTCCACTTGTTGTGTATGGGAGTCTCAAGCCTCTCCTAAGCGAGACATACCCATTTCATTCGGGAGCTCACTTATCCTACCCTTGATTGCTTGTATTTGGCTTTAGATTTTATTGGTGATTGCTTTGTGCACACTAGCTTGCCTAGGGTTTGCATAGATAGAGAGTCTTTTATATTTTTTGAGTCATTGTGGATTCGGGTGCGACTCCTTGCTGTTCTCGTCATTTAGCAGGACTTTCACCTTCTACATCTCATCCTCCATTGGGGGAGAGAAATAGACAGTCCAGGCGGACTACTTCGCACATTGATTCACACACCATGGGAGACCATATTGAAGGTATTCCTAAACTGCCTTCTCCCATTCAGGTGGAAGATGGGGAGTTTAGTCCTACCTATGATCCTTCACCTGACTTGGATGAGTTAGGTCCTATGATTTTTGAGATAGGAACCTTTCATGATAGACCTACTCACTCTAGGGTTGATTCCCCATTGACGCATTACCAGTATGGAATGTCGGAGGATGCTGAGACTCATTTTGAACCCGCAAGCACTAGTTATGGTAGTTATGGTATGTTTGGTTTTCCCACACATGATTTGGAATTTCATGTCAAATCTGAGTTCGAGCCTAACACTATGCCTTGGGGCACTCTCAGTCCTTACCATGCGGAGAGGTTTGGGAGAAGTAGTCACATTGCACCTTCCATCCCAGCGGTGGAAGCTACATCACATGTTCCTCCTAGGTCTAGGGTTAGTGATCCTATTAGGATACCAGATCCAAGACGAGTGACTATAGGGAACAACATGTACATAATTACTCAGGTCCATCCATCCTCTGTCTCTAGTTCTTAGAATGTTCACCCTCCACCTCATTCACATGGTCCTTCGGGCCGAAATGTTGCTACAAGTCAGGTCCATACTGCAGTTACTAGACCGATTGTGTCTCAGGTTTACATACCTCTCGTTGCTTTGGGAGGTTATGTTCATACTTCTAGAGGTCATGTTACTACTTCCAGAGCGTATATCCCTACTTCCGGTATGTATATTCCTACTTCGAGAGGGTATCTTCCTACCTATAGAGTGTCCCATGGGACATCGCATGCGATGACTTGTGTACCTTATTATGGGACGTAGTATGGACAGGGTTCTTCACCTTATGGGTGTGGGGGAGCATTCCCTTTGTTCGATGACCTAGCGATGAATTTTCTTAACCTCTTCCAGCTACCAGTGCGTTATGACGTTGGTACTAGACTCTTGTCGACATTTTGGCAGGATAAAGCCACACATATCTTGGATCACATCCAAGAGTGGTGTAAACGGAAGAGGTTAATTAAAGCCTTTATATCATCGAAATTCCTCCTCGAATGGTTCCTTAATTCATTATTTCTGTATATAGCAAAGGATGTTTCTACATCCAGAGTGCAGAAATAGGAACAAGTGATTTTTAGGGTGCAGGAACTAGACTCTATTTATGCTTAGTCCGGTTTGTTATATGAGATCATTCCCAATGCTCCGCGTTCTATTTTCGACCCCAAAGTTAAACCTGGACCACATGCCAATGTCATTGTGGGTTGTGCAAGTCCTAAACCCGTGGATTCGGTTGCAAAACAAGTTAGTCAATTGTCAATCAACCAATCTACTTCGGGACAAGCCACGGATTCATCTCAACCCACTCAAATGGCGAGTGTACTTTCAGTACAATCGTCAGACTAGTAGGGTAACCAACAGCCCGGACAGAATAAAAAGAAGGGTAAGAATAATCGTAAGGGTGGGAATAGGAACAAGAATGCTAATAATGGCAAGAAAACCCATGATGCTGGGGGGGACAAGCAAGCTAAACGTAAGGTTAAATTCCCTTGCAAGCTGTGTAAGGATGATCACCTCACTTACTTGTGCCCTCGTATCGATGAAGCCTCGAGATTCTTGGCACAGGGCCCAGCTGTGCTAACTAACCATTTACCTCACAATCAAAATATGAACTCGAGGACCCATGATCAGTTTGGTGGTGATCAAGATCTGCAGGAGGGTAGTGGTCATGGTTGCATTAACATGGTTCGTGCTACGAAAGTTGTGACCCGTGCGAAGGACTATGGTTCGTCACAACCCATCCTAGGAAAGGAACCTGATCCACCAGGGTCTCCTTTGTGTATTGAGAAACCTGTGGATAAACCTGAAGCTGCACCTCGCATTCCTAAGGGAGTCCTTAAGCGTTCGGGGCACAATCCTAATGCCCGAGCCGCCCAGAACTATTCAGTTGTCGAGGATTTGGGACACACTCCTTATGTGATGTCTGCATTGGAAGTGCTTCAGAGTTTTCCTTCGCAAAGGAAGGCTTTGGTTTCTACTCTTGGTGTGAATGATGATGATTCTTCCTCCATGATTAAATTTGAAACCGCAGGACTTCAGCCTCGCTTTCCTTACTATGTGTCTCTTTTGATTCACGTAGAATTTCTTAACATGACCGTCAAGTGAACTATGATTGACGAAGGTGTTGCCTCTTTGGTGATGTATTTATTGTGTTGGAAGGGTTTAGGTTCCCCTGCGCTGTCTAAATTAGCGACCATGTTAACTGCGTTCGATGGGAGATCGTTTAGGTCGCACATGATCCTTCCTTCCCTTAAGGTCTGTTTGGGAGGGAATACCGTTGCAATAGAGGTCGAGGTGGTTGATGCACCCCTTGATTACAATCTCTTGCTGGGTAGGAACTGGATGTACAGTATGCAAGCCATGGATTCTTCCCTATTTCATGTTGTATGTTTTCCATTTAACGGGAAGATAGTCACGATTGATCAAATGTCATTCAAGAATATGTCGGTTACCGCATCTTCGGGAGCTTCAATCACGATCGTAGAGCACTCTTAGCCGGCAACTAGGAGTGTGGGCATGGGAATGTATCCATCCCTCATGGGAAGCTTTAGTTTTCGTGCACCTATTCTTATGATAGGGTCTAGTTCCGATGAGGCTTCGACATCTATGAGATCGATGTATTTTCACACGAGTCATATGGAAGATCCTTGGATTCTTCCTACACCGAGTACTCCGAGTGATCCCATCATGACAGACATGCCATTGCCTGCAACTATGGTAGCTTATCAAGCTAATCTTGAGTGTGTTGCAGAGCCTAGTCCTTCCTCTTTGCAGACAGAGGAGGAGGACCCTTATGTGCTGCCAGCATGGGCAGTACAGTCTTCTCACGCGCAGGACTGCCTTGATACTGTGTTCCCTTCAGATGAAGCAATTATTGAGGCCATGTCGGGAGTTTAACCACCATGCGAAGAGCTCCATCATAGATGTTATTTTCTTCTTGAGCTTGACCGCTTGGAGCATGAGGACTTTAGGGTGGTTCTTAGTGAGAGATTTGGTAGTCCTATGGTTCCATTAAGCTCTCCTAGTCCGATGGCTAATGGAAACATGACAAACACATATTCAACGATTCCTATCAATATCTCTCGCGATCCTGGCAGGATAGAGAATGTCTATATTGGGGTAGAATGTTCCCATGATGAGATTCTAGAATACACCAAGCTGTTTAAATAATTCTATGATATCTTTTCTTGGTCTTATGATGAAATGCCAGGAATCGACCCTCGTATTGTCGAACACGAGATTAAGACTTATCCCAATGCTAAGCCTGTTCGACAACGCTTACGTGTGGTGAATCCTAGGAAAGCACCCACGATTAAGGCAGAGATAGAGAAATTGTTGAAAGCCAGTTTTATCTATCTCATTCCCTTGATGGAGTGGGTTTCAAGCCCCGTTCCGGCGGATAAGAAGCAGGGAGCGATCCGCATATGTACTGATTTCTGTGATTTGAATCGTGCATGTCCTAAGGACAATTTCCCCACACCATTTATTAATCATATTTTGGATGAGTGTGCGGGTAGCGAGGTTTTTTCCTTTATGGATGGCTTTTCCAAATATAATCAGATACAAGTTAAACCTGAGGACCAACATAAGATTGCATTTATTTTTCCTTGGGGAACTTTTGCATATCGGAAAATGCTTTTTGGCCCTAAGAACACCGGAGCTACTTTTCAGCAGGCAATGACCTTGATTTTCCACGATCTCAAATCGATTATCGAAGTATTTTTGGATGACCTTGCTACTCATTCTCGTATGAGAATGCGTCATCCCTATCATTTGAGATTGGTATTCGAAAGGTGCCGCCACTATTTGGTTAGGTTAAACCCCCACAAGTGCATATTTTGTGTGAAGTTAGGTCACTTGTTAGGATTCATCATTTCTAAAGAGGGTATAAGAGTCGACCCTTTGAAGGTAGAGGAAATACTTTAGTTGTCTCCCCCGAAAAATATTCGTCATCTTCAATGTTTGCAAGGCATGGAAAACTTCTTACGGAGATTTGTTGTCAATTTTTCCAATTTGACTAGAGGCTTCATGCATCTTTTGAAGAAGGACACCACCTTTTGTTGGGATGAGTGAGCCCAAGAGTCCTTTGATGCGCTCAAGCAAGCCCTAGCATCGGCCCTAATGATTAGTCCCCCAGACTATAGCTGGGATTTTTTACTTTATGTGGCCGCATCCATGGAGATGATTGGGATGGTTTTGATTCAAGAGGATGAGGAGCTCCAAGAGCATGTCATATACTATCTGAGCCGGAACCTTATTGACACAGAGATTCATTATTCTCATGTTGAGAAGCTTGTTTTTAGCTACCGTACATGCGGTTCAATGGTTGATACAT
>LPNX010285987.1:0-12901 GCA_001517045.1 Pseudotsuga menziesii | reverse complement strand
TCAATCTGTTTCAATTCATCCTCACTCGAAGGATGATTGGGGGAAAATATAATAAATGGATTGTCATCCTGCAAGAATTCGATCTCGAATTTGTTTCGGTAAAATCGAAGAAATCGTTAATTTTTGCAGAGCTTATATCGGATTTCCCAAGCGAGACCGAGGATTTGGTTTGTGAAGATACATTTGTCGATGAGCACATCTTCTTAATATCAACTTTAGACACATGGTATGGAGATATCATTATATATCTACAAACATTGAAGGTCCCTACTCATCTCTCATAGGATGAACGATGACGATTACGTCATGTGTCTAAGAATTACCTCATAGTGGATAACACTTTATACCGCTGTGGGGTAGATTCCACTTTACATCATTGTTTGACTCATGATGAGGCTGAGGTAGTGCTGAATGATTGCCACGGAGGGGCATGTGGTGGTCATTTATCTGGGCTTTCGACAACCCAAAAAATATTACGAGCGGGTTATTTCTAGCCGTCGATCTTTAAAGATTGTGTTTATGCGGTCAAGAGGTGCCACCCTTGCCAGGTGTTTGCACGTAATATGCACTTGAAACCTGCCTCGTTACATCCCATCATCACCATCGATCCCTTCACTAAGTGGGGGCTTGATTTTATGGATTGCAACCCAGCTTCAGCTGGGGGGAATCATCATATCATAGTGGTTGTTGATTACTTCAAGAAATGGGATGAGGCTATGCCTATAGTTAAATCCGACGGTGAGACAGCCGTGCACTTCCTATTCAACCAGATTATTACTCGGTTCAGAATTCCGAAAGAGCTTGTCACTGACCATGGCTCGCACTTTCAGAATCGTATGATGGAAGAGTTGGCATCAAAGTTAGGGTACAAATAAGAGCATTCCTCCTCTTACTACCCTCAAGCAAATGGATAGGTAGAAGCAGTGAATAAATCACTCAAATCCATTCTCCAACAAACCATCACAGAGAGAAAGAATAATTGGCACATCATGTTATATCCTGCTTTGTGGGCGTATAGAACCGCTGTTAAGACTGCCACGGGTTTTTCTCCATATAAACTTGTACATGGAGTGGAGTCAATATTTCCGGTTGAATGCGAGATTCCTTCTTTGAAGCTAGCCATAGAAATCTTACCAGAAACTTCACCATTGGAGGAGCATTTGGTCCACCTTGAGCAACTTGATGAGCAGCGTCAAGATGCCTTGGTGGCTCTAGAAGTAAATAAATGTTGCGTAAAGGTCCAGTACGATAAGTCTATCCGTCCAAGGAGGTTTAGTGAGGGAGACTTGGTCCTTTTGTGGGATCAACCGAAAGAACCCTTGGGGGCAGGAAAGTTTAACCCCATGTGGCGTGGTCCTTGCGTCGTCAAACGTGTGTTAGAGAAGGGTGCTTATGAGTTAGTGGATTATGAGGGAACGACCTTGGCGAAGCCTAGAAATGGGCTCTATCTCAAGAAGTACTATGCATGATTTTTCAGCCAAGGCTAGTTATTGTATATTATTGTACAGTTTGCATAGTTAGGTCCTTTTCTTATCGTGATCGATTTTGTGATTAGTTTCTGTTTCTTTTGGCAGATGTCAATGGAATCTTCCACCTATGTAGGATTCATGGATGGTGTGAGCTGTCACACTCAACACTTAGCCTCTACTACTTTGGTGATTTATACTCCTAGGGGTCAAGTACTGTCTTCAGGAGGCATATGTTTGCGGCCATATTCAAACAATGTTGTTGAATATATTTCCGTTATCGAGCTTCTACGAGATGCCATTTCACATGGCATTCTCTCTCTTAAGGTACATCTTGATTCGGAGTTAGTAGTATCACAGCTTAATGGTTTGTACCATGTTAGAGATCTGACATTATTAAGAAGGTTCTTACGTGTGATATTATTAGAACGACAATTTGACAATATAACATACATACATATTCCAAGAATTAATAATCAATTTGCTGACTCATATGATAAATACGTGTTAGATTGGCATTTGTTTCATACACAATAAATTCATCACAAACACAAATTTTACACATGTAAATAAATAAACCGATCACCATAAAAAAAATTATAAACATCCAAAATGTGGTAATACATAGTGTCATAGTACAAAAATGGGGCTCTCGAGCCACCACAATATAATACATGGTAATACAAAATATGTCACTCCCAGGTCTCTAACCCTGTGGAGGAGGAAGGGGGTTGTGATCATGGAAGGTCACTACGGCTCTAGCTAGCCGTCTAAATAATAGCACCCATGCTCATGGTACACCCACCACCTGGCGTTGCATAGCCTCAGGCAAGTCCTTGACTTGCGCCATGGGAACTATGTGTGTCATCTTAACAAAGTTGGTATGAATGCTTTGGAGCATCCGCTCCGCATCCACACCCGTGATATCATCTCCTCTACCCCTCCGTCTATGATGGGGGAAGCCTTCAAGCCACCATGCTCCCACATCTGCATGCAAATGGTAGATGTCACTATGTATTGTAACCCAAAAATATGTCTTTTGATTCCATATAATCAAAAAATACAAAAAAAATTAAAAAACCAAAAAGCCGGACAAGGAAAGATGTTATCTTTGGCAGCTGTCGTGTCATGTCGCCTTTGAACAGAGCACTGTATATCACATCCATTGGTTGGGTTTATAGTTTGAATTTAGGATCTGTACTCATTTATCTGAGTTTATCTCCACCAACTAGTTAAGCTTCCAGTCCCTATGGAGCCTCTATCGATGCCTCCTGTGTCCCAGAGATGTCCCAGTTTGTATATCGAGTCTATGCTACCTTTATTCAGTCACCATACACCATTATGCTCTTTTTCGAAGGAATTTGAAACCTGAGTCAGCCATTCCTCAGTTATCTTGACTTTGCATGTCGACCATTCCTAGTACAGTTACTGGTTTGTGCACCTTATGATCAAGTCCTTCCACATTATACATCTTTGATGAGTACCTCGTGTTGGATGATGGGGGATGCCTTAATTCCCTCCTTCCAATGGATTTCATCCCATTGACTTCAGATCATTTATTCTGGGATTGGAATCTAGAGTCATTTTGAGTGCCTTGAGACTTGCAGTCATCAGTGGCAGGTTCTCTCACCATCGACAGTCTTTGGGAATACATCAATGTCCCCTGATCGATGGATCCTCTCAAGTGTTTGACCTCAACACATTTATTCACACTTGTTAGTTTGCACTCTAGCACCTTGATTCCCATTTTCATTATCGGTGGATGATCTCGCGTCGATTAACAGTATACGTCAATGATCGATAATCAGATGATGGACTACTATGTTCGACCTCGACACCTCTATTCACATAGTAGGACATGTACTCATAGCGGTTTATGTAGAAGACCTTCTAGATTGTTGGCATCTCTTATATGCTACCTCCTTGATCACGCCTGTGTTCATGAGATTTCAGCTCTCATGACTTGATTCCAATGTATGTCAGACATTTTCAGCCATTATGGAGATCTTGATCCATTATATCTCTTCATCTATTATGGAGATCATGGTCCTTTTTATATCTTCATCATGGAGATTCTGATCTATGTATATTGTACATGGCGATGACCACTTATGTGATATCTTGTATCATGCATATTCATGGCCATTGTACTCTTATGTATCCGGGACTGCTATATGTATTTGTAGTATGTGCAGAGCTGTATCAGTGTACTATGTTGATTGGGTGGCTGATCTTCCATTTGCGATTCTTCATCACTCCACTTCTAGGATAGACTTATAATGTATTTTTGCCATCGTATGACACCTCTGACCTCACACATTAGGGGGCATCTGTTATAGCTGATTTTACCACTCCAGGTGAATCACACTTGTATGGCCTTTCCCCTGTCCCTCTGCAGACTCCTTAGACCCCTTGGACCATTTTTTGTCCTTTTATGTTTCCTTTACCATCCTTAAAAACATGTGAAAAATGATACACGTGACTTTTAAACCCCTAATCGCGTATATACGTCGGTTTGACCACTAAAACCGTGTACATCGGGATGTGTACAAAATCCAAATCCTTTTGGAGTTTTCCTTGACATGGATCTGACTCACTTGACTCCTGGCCTTCCCTATGCCTTGAGATCTCTCGGATTCGACCTTTCATTACCCCTTTGAAAAGCTATATAAGGAACTCTTTGGTACATTGAAGGCATAAGAGAGAATTGAGAGCAAAGAAACTATAGTCCATTGTTGCTGGAACTTATGCTCGAGTCTGCATCCCTTTGTCCCTTGGAGCACTTTTTTGTTCTTCCCAAGCTTGCCTTTTGCTTGTGAGCTTGCTATTGAGAGATGGAGGATTGAGGTGTTGGAGGCCCAAGCGGGGGATTCAGTTTCTCCGATTCATAGACGTGCCGACATAGGTTGTGTTAGCACTCAGAATGTACCCAGGTTGTAAAAGGAACACCCCGAGGTAACAACAAAACCACTTTAGGAAGATATTGATATTCTCTCCCTGAGAGGGATCTCTCAACATGAACTTTGCAAATTGCAAGATCAAATGGTAACAATATTTAAAGGTTTATTTGGTTGAAACAATCACATATCCATTGGGAAACGGAGTCATATACATATAAAAAGATTCCCAAATTGCATACACAGGATTTTCCAAAGGCAAGATAATCACATAATTGCAGTCATTTCATTTGTCAGGGTGAAAATAGAAGAAATGAGAGAACAGCCCATCAATACAGAGCGTCTAAGACGAATTCCATATCAAATTTAGTAGAAAAGATCATACAATACCTGAAACGATGAATAGAGCATAAGCATATGAATTCTAAACATCAAACACTATCTTCCAGATACGACAGAAAAGAAACGGAATGGAGCGTTACACAGGAAAAATTACAAATCACACAGAGAAAGAAAGCACGGACTGCAATGTCAATGATACATGAATCTCTGAAAAAGAACTCTCATGCATTCATTTGGTATTAAAAAAATGAGACAGATATGTTCTCCACAAATTACTTCATCTGATGGGTTCCAACCCCCATCTCATAAAAGAGATACAAATTTATAGATCAAATAATAAGTCTGCCTCCAGCAGATCAATAACAGAATGACCGGCGTAAATTAGAGTTTGTAACTGAAATCCTACACCACTAGGAAGTTGTTACAATTCCATTCCTAACCGATAATAAAGCATGAAACAACTGGATAACAAAATTTGGTCCATCAGCTCTGAATCTTTGCTCCAACAGCACCACGTCTTTTGCCAAATCAGCTCCAAGTCTTTGCCCCATCAGCTCCATGGTATCTGCCACTTGTTCCTACGGAGGAAGAGTAAACTTTTTTTTCCCCAGCCGCTCTACAGCCTTCCACTGTTCGGAACTTGGGGTGTCACTTTCCATCATTTCCCAGATGGCTACCTCGAGCTCCATGTATGTTTCGTAGGACTTTTTAGGCAATCTGGTTCTGATAGCTGTGAACTTCTGCAGGACTTTGAAATCTTCAGTTAGCATGTCCACAATGGTTTGTCCCGACAGGATTTTCTCTAGCTCATTAAACTTTGAATGGTCCATACGAGCCCTGACAATCAGGTGATTATAATGTTCCTGCGGGAGCATTCGAGCCTTTTCGTTCCAGAAGCATGGCAACCCGTCTTCGAACAGCCCTTCAAACTCTTTTTTGAACCTGTTGACCTGTACCATTAATTCTTCTGATCTGTCCTGAACAATATTCATTAATTGGTGCTTGTGAATGATTTTCTTTGCTGACAGGATTATTGAGACTCTGTCCTTTATTCCCATGTCATGCAACTTTTGATATGTTAATGAATTCAGGAAATCGAGGGTGTTTTGGGCTGTAGCGAGAGGTCTTTTCGCCATGTGTTCATTTACCACTCTCAATCTCTGCTGAGTTGAATCTATCAATCCACACAAATCATCAATATAATTAAGGTAGTGCCTAAACTTGGTAACTTCAATACTTAGGGTGTCCCAAATGATGTGCTTCGCCCCCTGAAGGGGGCCCTTCCCAATACATTTTTCTTTCAGTTCATCAAACTTCTACTGTAATTGGCTCTTGTCCTGTAAGAGCTGCATTCTGCTTTCGCTTAACTTGGTTAACTCGGCTTTCACCTTTTCATTCTCGGCTTGCAATTCCTTAATAGTTTCCTCCCTTAAACTCACTTGGGACATAGACTCCAACAGGTCATCTCCAGAACAATCAGCTAATGGCTTTCGGATATCTACAATAGATAAGTCGTCACCGGCAGGGGTTTGGCTTATTAGCTCATCCATAATCTCCTTTTCCACAGTCTGGTGTTTCTCCATTACGGAAATTTGGGACAGTAGTTCTTCCTTCTCGGCATTCCACTTATCCTTCTCCTCTTGTAACTCTCCAGCCTTCCCTTTGTATTCCATCATTTCCTGATGGAGTTTATCTTTCTCCTCCTGGAGGGCTAGCAATTCTACTGATTGGACATGTTCTGAGCCTGGCATCTTCAACCTCTTCTTCAAAACTTGTAGGGCATTATCTTTCTCTTCTAACAACTTCTTTACGGCCTGGGTATTGTCTAAGCTAGCGATATCTGCTTGCAGTTTTTTCACCTGAACAACATTTGCTTTGTTTTCCACTTTCTCATGTCTCAATTGGACTTCCAACTTGTCTACCAACGCTTGCAACTTATTTATAATCATCATGGCTTGCAACAGGTCTGAATAAAGAATGTCGTTGGTTTGCTTGTGCAACTGTATCTTGTCTGGAGTACTAATTTTGTCCAGACGGATTTCTATTTCAGACATTCTTTGATCATTCACAATGGCCATCTTGAAAGTATTCTTCTCTGCATCTCTAGCAGAAACTAGAGATGTTTTAGAACTATGCAGGTTCCTTACCCTCGGGAGCAGATTTCTCGTTTCCTCCAGGGATTGCTTCCTCTTTTCTAGGTAGCTCGTCTTGAGCTCTTCTTTTTATTTAAACAAGGGGCCGGACTCTGGACTGTTACCGTCACCTTCTGAATCTCTAAAAGAAAACTGATTGACCTGAACTGTCTTCAGGGGAACCAAAGCAGCCTTTTTGAAAACTCCGGACGCCCCTTCATCCACGATCTCGCCTCCTACGAGCATCCTCGCCTTCTTATGGGATGTTTCTTCATCCATATCCATACTCTCGGCTTCGGCCAAACTCCTCTTGACAGCAACACTGACACCCTCTATGATTTGGATCTCTGAACGAGATGCAGGATGTGCCTCTGTCTCATATTTGGACTCGTCAGTGAATTGGAGCAAATTAGCTGTTTCAGCTAACCCTTCAACAGCCTGATGCTCGAACGGTTTGTTCCTGTTTGCTTGCTTTCTTAATGATATCACCTGGTGGGGGTCGTAGTTCATATTTTCATCCTTAACGAAATCCATAGGTTCCATCAATCTCTCTATACATGCCAGGGCACCTTTGCCTTTAAAAATGAAAGGGCCGACCTTAAAAGGAAATTTAATATTCAAAGATTTTTGGAAAGCACCGAAGTGCTCCTCCTCTGATAACAACCTTTGTCTCATAAACTCCAGAGCAAAAATCCTTGGAGTTAAAAAGGAAGGAAACCTATAAGGCTGACCGGTAAATTCGTACACTCTCAAAACAGTGTAATCTTTGTACAGGAACCAGTCTCCCACCCGACCTTCGCGTGAAGACTGCATCAAATATTTCATTTCATCGAAGACCCAGGGCAATTCTCCATCAAACAGCATCCTGTATATTTCGGACATGATTGAATTGGCAAATTCGATCAGGTGGATTTGCTTTGGCAAATCAGAAGAGGACAGAGTACTCAAGAACTTCAATTGGGTAACATTGGAACATATCAACATGTTAAGTAAGTGTGTTTGAAACCTAAAAAACTGGACCTTGGGAAATTTAGTCAGCTGGAGGTGGATTGCTTCGGCAAGATACTCGTCTAAATTAAGTACAGGAATTGACTGGGACTCGAGACTCAAAGAATTTACTTTTAATAGGAAACCAAGGATAACATCACCTATACGACAATCGTCATCTAGACCTAACACCTGACAAACCAAAGACATTACCAATTGCACCTCAGTTCTGAAAACGTGCAAGGGGTAAGGTAAGGAAAGCCCTTCCAGGGATCGACCTTCCTTCATGATACTTGACAGGAATCGAGAGCGAGCATCGATTGGGAAACTTCGGAAAAACTCAGCAAGGACAGCTTCATTTACAGACTCACGGTTTCCAGGGTAACTTTCGGGTAAACTAAGATTTTCTCTTACTACTGAAGCATCAATTTTACACAATATCCTAGATGCGGACTGAATCACAATGACCCTCCGAGAGGGAGAATAATTTACCGTGCACCATTTGGCAAATTCAGGGAAGTGGAGGGTTTTCTCCAGGGAGAAAAAGTATAAAAAGGACTTGCACACATTCAGAACATCATTTCCCTGCAAAAAATAAGACCATAACCTTTCTTTGCTACCAGACACACTTCCTGTAGACAGGAAAGGGTCGCAGACACCTCTGTGTCTATCTACCAAGAATTCTTCCCTTTCATCCGGGACCCGACCAGACACAGAAGCTTCGCTCTGTTGGTCCATTTCTCAATTTATAATAATAATTGGGCGAAGAAGTTACAGGATCAAGGTCCTACCTGGCTCACTGCGAAGGCGCGTGTTCGGAGCGCGTCTGGTACTGACAACTGGAAGCGCCCAAATCGACAGGTCCTTTTCGCCGGGTCCCGAGCAATAAAAAAATCGCAGAAGAGGTCAATTCTGCCTTTATAGGACCGCCCTGACTAGACACGTGGGAAGCATTTATTTCCGCAACCACTACTTATCTCTAACAGCCGTGCATCTTTCTCCTCCGGGATCATTTCCGACCTTTAATCTCTTCTGTGCAAATTTCTGGCCTTTGGATCGTACACCACGTGTCCTTTTCCGCCGAGCATCTTGGCACTAAGCACCGTGTAAGTTTCCATTCCGGGGTCGCTCGTGACCGTCGATGTGACATACTTCCACCCCTCATCGTTGGATTAAACGCCATGTCCCACATTCCGCTGAGCCGTCTGACCTTGACTACCGTGCAACTCTGGGTCCCGGACACATCCACAGCTGTCGATCTGATCTTCCTTTACGGGCGGGCTGTTGGATCATGTGGCGCCCACTCAATTCCGCTGGGATCCTTCGCTTTATCCATCGGGAAACTTAGATCAGCGGAATTACTCCCCGCCGTTGATGCGATCTGCCTTCAGCTCCACACCGTCGGATCAAGCACCACGTACCTGATTCCGCTGGGCAATCCGGGATTATACTCTGTGCATGTTCCTCCTCTGGAATTCTTTCCGGCCGTTGATGGGATTGCCCAGCGCTTGTCAACCGTCCGATCATGTGACACGTACCACATTCCGCTAGGTGATGTGAGTTTATTCGGTGCGCAAGTTTCCATCCCGGAATCATTGTTAGCCATTGATCTATTACCCTATGATCTCCAACCGTTGGATCAAGCAGCCAATAATGGGTTCCGCTGGGTGGCTCGAAGGTTATCCCGCGTGCATGTTCCGGCTGCGGAATCAATCCCAGCCGCCGATGTGATCCGATTTCGTCCCTCCACCGTCGGATCGAGAGGAATATATGTGATTCCTCCAGCTCCCATTTCTTTAACTAACTTGCGCTTTCTCCCTGCGGATTTGTTCTGAACCGCAGATCGTCCCCGGATCAATTTGTAACCCTTGATTTGCGCAGGCGGCTAAAGGCCCGAACTTCTGCTATCCTCCTCGCATGTTTTGAAAGGCGGAGGGAGTATCAGCCATGGATTGGCTCCTTCTTTCGATCACAGCCTAGGATTTTGCTAACTTGGCTGCTCTTTAGACCATTACGTCACTTTTGTACTATAATATTCAAACCAAAGTATTTAAACAATACAATTTTACCTCCCCTTGGTCTTATATTTATTTTGTAAAATACAAGTGTTAACAGCCGGCTCCATCTGGGGATGATATCCTCCTTGCGAGGTATCAAAGAACTTGTAGACCAGGTGCCTACTTTTCACTTTGCATAATAATTTCCAAAAAACCCATTTTTCATTTTTGTGCATATATCATTTTTATGTATGTTTTTAGAAAGGAATGATATGCCTCTTGGACCTTAGGGCTTTCACTGCAAGCTCCAAATGTCTTCGGCTTACCCTACCTATTGACTGGTAAAGCAAATATATACAGTCTATAATACAAGTTTTACCTTCCTCCCCTAGGATAGGTAATGCTTCAGATATCTCCCATTTACAGGGTTGCTCTCAAGAGGAACCCCGTTTGTGTACTCCAGCAAGAATGCATTCTGCCCTCTATATCTAGCAATAACATAAGGTCCAACCCACATAGGGTCAAACTTCCTGTGTTTCTCTTCATTAGGGGCATCCCACTTCAGAACCAGGTCATCGATCTGAAATTGTTCTTCTTTGACCCTTCTGTCAAAAGTACTTTTCATTTTCTCTTGATGTGACTGTACTTTATTATAGGCCTTATACCTTCGTTCGTCTAGTTCAATGATCTGATTTATCCTACGCTGTATGTGATTTGGTTCCTCTTGCTGATCTTGGAAATATCTCATAACTGGGACCCCTAATGACGCCGGAAAGATTACTTCAGTTCCATATACCAGTTGGAAAGGAGACATGCCAATTGCCCTTTTTGTGCTAATCCTGTCAGCCCATAGAGCATATTTGAGTTTGGTGTGCCAGGATCTTTTGTTCTCCTCCAACAGCTTTTTGATGATCCTTACCAGACTTTTGTTTGAAGATTCGGCCAACCCATTTCCTTGAGGATAGTATGCTGTCGAATGATTCAGGCTTATGTGATACTTATGACAAAAATTTATCATTTTCCTGGACTTGAAAGCAGGGGCATTGTCTGTCACTATTCTTTTTGGACATCCAAATCGAGCCAGTATATTCTCTTCAAGAAATTCCATGATTACATTTTCAGTGGCCCTCCTAGTAGGAATTGCTTCTATCCATTTGGTAAAATGTAGCCGTCAAAATCCACCTGTGTTGACCTGATGAATTGGGGTTTATTTCTCCAATAAAATCTAAACCCCACTGCTGGAAAGGTGCCTCTACTGTTATCGGATTCAGAGGAAGAGGTAATACCTTTCTCTTACCATCGAAAATTTGGCATTGATGACATTTGTTGGTTTCTTTATATACGTCTGAGAACAATGTAGGCCAATAATAACCAGCTCTTGGGATTTTGTTGGCTGTCACCTTCCATGAATGATGTCCTCCACAGTCTCCCCTGTGAAATTCTCTTGTAATTTGCTGGGCCTCATCCTCCAGAAGACAATTTAGCAAAACCCCTCCAAGGTCTTTCCAATAAAGATATTTATTTATGATACAATATTTAGCAGACTTCAACTTTACAGATCTGGCTCTTGACTTACTTAACCCATCTAGTGCTTGCAGATTTCGGAGGACAAATACAATATCAGAATACCATGGAGAAGTTACAAAATAAACCATCACTTCTATATCTGTATCCAATTGATCAGGTTGATGAGATAAGAAATTTATCTGCAGAGATTCACAATTTGAGTTTATCATCATCTTTGCCAATCCTTGTCCCTTGATCAACTTCGTGGGTTTTATCTCTAGGTCATATTCCAATAAGGTAGCTATCCATTCGGCTCTCCTGCCTTCTGGATCAGGTTGGGTCAAAATTGCTTTCACAGCAGCGGTTGGGACATGTGCAATTATATGTGAATGCAGAACATACACTCTGAAATCTTTTAATGCTTTAACTAAAGCATAGGCTTTATTTTCCATGATGTCATATTTCAATTCTCCATCCCGAAGTATCTTACTGAAGAAATCTATAGGTTGTTCCTGGTTTTCGTCATTCTTCAGAACAGGGGCTTCTGAAATAGCTTTCTTGATTCCCCAAAATGACTCCTTGGCTTCTGCACTCCATTTTATTTCATGACCCTTTTTCAACATATTAGTAATACACATCAAAATCTCAGCGAAGCTTGGTATAAATCTCCTCAATAAATTTACCTGTCCCAAAAATGACTGTACCTCCTTTTTGCTTCTGGGCTCTCCCACTTTCAGGATTGCACTTACTCTCTCAGGATCAATCTTTATGCCATCTTTGGATATTATATGACCTAGCAGCTTTCCTTCCTCTAGTGCAAAATTAGATTTCTTCGGATTCAGAGATATACTGTATTTCCTGCACTTCATGAAAACCTTCTCAAGGTGATGTAGATGTTCTCTGTCGGACTTAGAGTAGACTGTGATATCATCCATGTAGATCACCACAAAAACTCCAATTTCCCCTGCAAAAGCGATGTCCATGGCTCGCTGGAAAGTGGCTCCTGCATTCATTAAACCGAAAGGCATCTTTGCATACATGAAAGTGCCCCATGGTGTAGTAAAGGTAGTCTTCTCCTGATCTTCTGGTAACACCTTGATCTGGTTTTACCCAGAGAAGCCATCCAGCATCGAAATCCTTTCAGCTCCCACCACTTGCTGCAGCATGTGATCCATCTTGGGTAGGGGATAGTTATCTTTCATCGAAACTTTATTCAAGTTGCGAAAATCTATGCACAGCCTTATCTCTCCACTCTTCTTTCTGACAGGGACCAAATTGGAAACCCACTTAGAAAATCGGAGTGTTACAATGATCTTTGCCTCAAATAACTTCTTTATTTCCTTCTCAATGATAGGGAGCAATTTAGGGTTGATCCTCCTGAGCTTCTGTTTAAAAGGCCTCTCTCCAGGCTTTATAGGAATAGTGTGTTGTATGATAGATGTATCATATTCTTTGAGGTCTTCATAGGTCCAAGCAAACACATCAGTGTACTTTTTCATCAACTTTACATACTCCTCTTTCTCCCTTTCAGGCAGCTTTTTGGATAGTTTTATGATTTTAGGATCCCCTTCAGA
>LPNX010285984.1:0-12831 GCA_001517045.1 Pseudotsuga menziesii | reverse complement strand
TTGTGGATGCAACTCTCTGATGCTAGGAAATTTGGGGATAAAGGATTGATTTAGAACAATTAGAAAACATTAAAGGCAATATTAAACAAAATTACATGAATACGTGCTCTTTAACAAACCACAAACTATGCAACCTTTCTTAGGTTCTGTGAAGGGACACTAAGATGCGATATTTTAAAAATGTAGTTTAACTCAGGTCTTCATTTTCATGACCATAGTTTCTAAAAGATATATTTTAAGGCAGTGTTTATTTTTCTTATAATTTGAAAGCATTTAACAAATATTCATGTTTCTAATTTTGTGTTTTTTAGTCACATCTTGTTGTTTGAGTTTGTTGATTTGGTTTTTACTTATCCTTACACGTAATTACTTAATACTAGTTCAATTATGTGATTATTTTTTGGCCTAAAGTTTAAACAGTGCATATTTTAAACATAAATTGTTCCCATTTTTAGCATGTCAGATAACTATTTTTCCAAATGCTTTTTGCAGAGATTGGATGCTAGGTACGAATTGGATCCTTCAGCAAACAGTTTGTTATATGATATTGTGCATAAGGAGATTGAAGAGAAAACATCCAAGGGCTCTTCTAGTTGAACAAATGCTCTACTGTGGCTGACAAGGTGAAATATGCTTTCGAAGCACATATTCATTTCCTCTTTCTGTATTGTAAGCCACATGCAACAAATATGTTGAGTTTATCTTAGTAAGCTTTGTGATTGTTCTTTATGTGTTGTCTAACATGAATTTAGCATGCCAACTCTTGCAATGAAATCTAACCTGATTTTACCATTGGACAAGCTTTCTCGAGAATTCTTAAAATTTTGATCTATCAAAAATATGTTTCTTTGCATGAACCTGTTAATCTATTCAGCTGGATTGCATTGTCATTTCACCTTGGCTTGATAAATCCCCTGTACAATTCAGCTTTATAATGGTATGCATGATTACAACAGAGTTGGAACTTGTGAGGACTTTGTCACTGAAGTAGTGGTGATGTGACAAACTTAGTTCCTCCCTCATCACTCCATTATCCCGTGAGAGATAGGCACTGGTTTTATCCATCTCTTCTCTCCTAGTTATAGCCTTTTCACTCTCTTATAATTTTTTTGTTTCCCATTCCCATCTTTTCATATACTACAACCACATTTTTTTTATAAGCCTTACTCTCATTGTGTCACCTTGAACATTAAGGCCATAGACTTAGCAATCTTACCATTATGTAGGGAGAGCCAACCTAAAGTTGGAGAGGGTGTACTAAGGCAACAGTGAGTATCCCTTGAGTTAGCATTGTAACACCACCCAAAGAAACTGAGTGTCTCTTCTTTCTCTGGAAAATTGTTGGAAAGGCTTTTTACAGGTCCAAGCTTCCATCTTTGTCTTCATTGGCTGTAGCTCAAATTAATGTGTTACACAACCAACTCAAATCTGCGTCTGTACCTTCTTTGCTTGGACTGTTTTCACTATTTTCTGGGTAGTTTGAGCTAAGACACAGGTTAAGGTGCCATTATTTAACACTATCTTTGAAACTGTGAGCCATGGAACCATTTGTATTTTGCATTTGCCAAATTGTACTGGAATTGTTCTGGTGGTTTGCAAAATTATGGATAAATATAGTATTGTCATGACCTTTACTCACAATCATTGGAAAATTGAATGTTAACCATGTTCTCCTCACAATAAACATAATCAATGGTTGCTAAAATTAAAACATAGCAAACCAATGATGAATTGATGATTTATAATACATGCAAACATACATTCATTTATAATTTATCAAGTTTAAATACAGATAATATTCATCATTCAATAAATCGAGACTCATCATTCTATCATTAAGGTAAATTAAAATGACAAAAAAAAAACCTTTTAATTTATTTATACGTATTTATGTGCTCCCAGCCTTTTCATGGTTGCTTAAAACAAGGCAATGGATTGTTAATTAGTAGTAGTACCGAAAGTGTTAATTTCACAAATTGCCAATTTGAAGAAGAATATGTAATTAGGTAGCATAAAAGAAAATTTTCCATTGAGAATGCTCAAGAAATGAAAGAAGCATAATGAGGATAAAGTACCTCCTTCAGATATTTCAATTGAGTTGTGTAAATATTTTGTACTAGCAGTTAGAAGCTTCCCCAATGTATCAGTGCTAGGGTTTTGAGGAATTTTAAGGCTAACCATCCAATCATCCATAATATCAATTGAAAGAAGTTCCAGTTGTACAGGAGCTTCTCTACCATTTACTATGAATATCAAAATTCTTTGCAAAGTGCAAACTAAGATCGAATCTATTGTTAAACCTCACTGGCAGGCGTGTGGACAAAAAGAGCAGCAAGAGATTTATTACCTATAATATACTTACTAATTCTCTTAGTAATTTCCAGGGATTGCCTACAGTATTTGTTTACATTTTTTATTTTTTTTGGTTGGTTCTCTTGTTTGGAGGTGTTTATTGGTAGAGGAAATGAAAAAGTAGAAATTGGATTTGTAATAATCAATTACATATCAGACTTTGACCTCATTTATGATAATAAAGATTTCATTCTAATTTATTTTTGGTTTCTTTATATGCTCAATTTATGTGATAGGAAAAACTACCCAATCTGTTTTGGGCCTTCTAATTGACTGGGTGTGTATACAGAGCTCAAAAATACACCTAGTTAGCAAACACCCCAAATGGGAAGGTTTTGGGTGTGGATCCCTACAATCACGCACATGATATGCACTCAGTATGGGTTCCCCTTGGCCAAATTTGGTAACTCTGGTTAACTCCATAGACTATCTAGTAACGACCTTATTATTGAATATTGTAACTTCAAAGGATATTCTAAATGTATTTTACTGATGTAACCCAAGGGAGATATTATTATACCTCTGGTAGGGTGTTACTATCATAATTGGTCATCATAGAGTCATGAGGTAAAGACTCCATTGTAAGTCAGGTCAATAGTACCCTAATGAATATAATATAATATTGTATCGAGTCTTCCTAAGTGAAGTCATCCCACTTAGTTGAGTGGGGCCGACCTGTTAGGTTAAAAGTCAAGTGAAGAAAAGAGTATAAATAGAGGAGATGTGTTCCTCATTTGAACACACACTCAGTTGTGTATAATGCATAGGAGAGAGAGAGATATATATCTGTTGGAGGGAGGCACACCTATATGGGGTCTTGTTTTGTACATTTTTATACATCTTATACAAAGGAAGTTTTGTTGGGTTTTCTTACTCTTGCGGGTTTTCTAGGATAAATCTTTGTGTTCTTTTGTGTGGCTGCACTTGTCTATCTTTCAGCGATCCTTTTGCTTATGGTTATGTTGTTATGATGCTAAATGTTATAAGATCTTATATAACCATTAAAAACTTAACATGGTATCATAACTACCCTAAAATAAGTCTTTGTGCAGCCAAAACAGTGCTACAACTACAACTATTGAAAATTAGGGTTTCATGCTTGAAAACCCTAAAAGACTAAAAACTAGTAATTTTGGGACTTTCATTATATCTAGATATTGGAGAAGGATAATGAGCCTACACTTTTACAAAACGAATACAATTTTTTGATGTACCTTGTGTAAAGGTTTCAGCCTAAGATTCACTATAATCTAGGATATATGATTCCTCAAAATCAGGGTTCTAGCCTCTCCCAAGATTCAACCTTAAACATGTTACCTAAGGAGAATTGCTATATCTCTAGCTACGAAATTCCGAATGAAATTTCGCAAGATGCTCCAGATATGGAACATACTGTACTTTCTGTGGTAAAAGTTTAGGACCTCGAAGGTGAAACAATGACATGTCGCAATTTGTACAAGTTTTGTATGATGAATAGTCTTGAAATATGTCACCTTGGGAAACTTCGCATAAGTCCCAATTGATGAAACCCATTTTGCTCTAACCTGTGGGGTTGGAAATAGGACATATGGGGCTACCTCCATGAGAAATTTCAGACACACAGAGGCATCAATTTTGGAGTTACCGATCAAAAACATATGTAGAAGAAATTGAAGAAAACTAGGGCATAAGATATTTTACAGTTTTGGTCATAGTTTTGGGAAAATGAGTATGTTGCTTAGCTCACCTTGAGGAGGCACCTATTTCTATCCAATCAGATATGAAATGTACCTAATTTGAAAAAAATTAGGGTTCCTCTGTCAAACCCTAGGTCCACCAGAAGAAACATTCCAGAAAAGCTTTCAAGCAAGCATCAGATTGAAGTAATCTCATTGGTCAAAGGAGGAGTTGCAGATCCTGAAAAATATTAAGACAAAGCATAATAATAAGCCTTCCAAAAAGACAAAGATAAGTATTTGAATTTTCTTTTCTATATATGTTGTGTATTATTCATGACAGAATGTTTGCATTAATGACAATATACTACTAATATGCATGTTATGGGTAAGTAGCCCATGGTGCTATACAACTCTCCATTGCTACTTATCTAGAATGAAACCTCTTTGCTGACATATTGGATTGGTGTACAATCTCAATGATGTTATGGTAGAGATGGAAGGAATTTGAAAATTTTCTTTGAGATATGGATGAATGTTGTACTGGCTAAAATAGTTGCATGATGCATAAGAATTTGTCTTTATGCATATGTCCTATGAAATGGTTCTAACCATGCAACTGAGGAATTTGACTTGTAGGAAAGGTCATGTACAACTGCCTACAAGAAAAGGAGGATGGGACTTATTTTGAAGAACAAGTGATGACAATTAAAAATTCACTCCAATAAAACATGAACGTGAAGCGGCCAGGGTCAGAGACACCATGACAGAAGAAATAGCTCCAGAAGAATATAAGAGAGCGGTAGATCCACCTCAAGAGATGAAGAAAAATATGGCAAGACTTACAAACCAAATATATGGTTTTGAGACATGAAGGGATGTTCATACTGTCTTCCATATGGATCTACAAGAACAAGTATACAAAGTGAGGTTCATGGTTTTTCTCAGAAAGAATAGACTATGGCATGACATATTCTATTTACCAGACACACTTCTCCAGTAGAAGTATATATTGAGCAAAGAACCATCTGTACATAATAGGCTTTGTACGAGCTCATAAAACACCCATAGATAAGCACATCCATGAGCTTGAAAGACCACCTAGAGTGATGAATATCTTAACCTTTGCTACAAGGTTGAAGATGGAAACCTATAGAAGATAACAAGCTCATAGATGGGTGCAAGATGAACTTTTCGACAAAGTTCAAGATAAAAGGATCTTGGTATCTAGTAACCTGAGATGGATACATAGTATCAGAATGATACTTGTCACTCCAGTACAAAATGCAGGAGGATGATGCTTCGCTTCAAGGGGAGTGACTACAAAAGATCTCCGATTTGGACATGATATGATATGATGGACAACTTTCATATGGACTAAGGCTTTACCAAGAGTAAAGTGGGTTACAACCTTCAAGGTTGAATGTGAAAGACTGGGATATGTCGATGACCTGACATTGTGAACTCATGGTAGAAGCAATGATGGAAGAGTACCAGTCATAATTGGGATACAATACCCAAACCAGAAACCAAGAGTGTCATATCTTCCAAGTAGATCTACAAGATAAAACATGTTGCTGATGGAAGAGAAGATTTGTGGCCAAATAATTCTCTTAGAGAAAAATAGTTGATTATGCTAAATGAAAAACTACATTTTGAAAGCTAACACACATTAGATTTCACTTACCTTGCAACAATTTAAGGTTGAAAGCTAACTCCATTTAGATTTTCATCACGGTGCAATGTGACAATGTGGTTGTGTTAGATGAAAAACCACTTTATGAAAGCTAACACATATTACACACATTAGCTTTCACTCATCATGCCATGTTGTTAAAAAGAAAGCTAACTCTAGCTAGATTTTCACAATGGTGTAATGAGCTAACACACAAGCTTTCGCTCATAGTGCCATGTTAGAAGGAAAGCTAACTCGAGTTAAATTTACATCATGGTGTAATGTATCTGATGACAATGTGGTAGTGTTAGATTGAAAACTACATTATCAAAAGCTAACACACATTAACTTTTACTCACCGTGCAATGTTTTAAGAACGAAAGCTAACTCCAGCTATATTTCCATCATGGTGCATTGTGATTGATGACAATGTGGCCGTGTTAGATGGAAAACTACACTATGAAAACTTACACACATTAGATTTTACTCACCATGTCATGATTTAAGCATGAAAGCTAACTTCAGCTAGATTTCCAACACAACACAATATGATTGATGACAATGTGGTTGTGTTACATGGAAAACTACCTTATGAAAGCTAACACACATTCGCTTTCACTCATTATGCTATGTTGTTAAAATGAAAGCTAACTCCAGCTAGATTTCCATCATGGTGTAATGAGTTAACAAACATAAGATTTCCTTTATAGTGCCATGTTGTTAGAAGGAAAGCTAACTCTAGTTAGATTTCCACCATGATGTAATGTATTTGATGACAATGTGACTGTTTTAGATGGAAAGATACCTTATGAAATCTTAACAGACATAAAGCTTAATAGACATTAGCTTTACTCACCATGCAATGTTTTAAGAATGAAAGCTAACACCAGCTAGATTTCCATCATGATTCATTGTGATTGATGACAATGTGGTTGTGCTAGATGAAAAAATACATTATGAAAGATTACACAGATTAGATTTAAGGATGAAAGCTAACTTCAACTAGATTTCTAACATGGTGCAATGTGCTTAATGACAATGTGGTTGTGTTACATGGAAACTAACACACATTAAATTTCACTCATCGTGCCATGTTGTTAAAAGGAAAGCTAACTCCGGCTAGATTTCCATCATGGTTTAATGAGCTAACACACATAAGCTTTCCCTTATAGTGTCATATTGTTAGAAGAAAAACTAACTCCAGCTAAATTTCCATCATGGTGTAATGTATTTGATAACAATGTGGCTGTGTTAAATGGAAATCTACCTTATGAAAGCTAACAAACATTAGCTTTACTGACCGTGCAATTTTTTAAGAATGAAAGCTAACTCTAGCTAGATTTTCATTATGGTGCATTGTGATTGATGACAATGTGGTTGTGCTAGATGGAAAACTACATTATGAAAACTAACACATTAGATTTCAATCATTGTGCAATGATTTAATGACAAAAGCTAACTCCAGCTAGATTTCCATCACGGTGCAATGCGATCAGTGATGATGTGGTTGTGTTAGATAGAAAACTACCTTATGAAAGCTAACACACATTATCTTTCACTCATCGTGCCATGTTGTAATGAGTTAGATTTCCATCATGGTGTAATTTATTTGATGACAATGTGGCAGTGTTAGATGGAAAACTACATTATCAAAAGCTAAGACACATTAACTTTTACTCACCGTGCAATGTTTTAAGAACGAAAGCTAACTCCAGCTAGATTTCCATCATGGTGCATTGTGATTGATGACAATGTGGCTGTGCTAGATGAAAAAATACACTATAAAAACTTACACACATTAGATTTTACTCACCGTGTCATGATTTAAGGATGAAAGCTAACTTCAGGTAGATTTCCAACACAACACAATATGATCGATGACAATGTGGTTGTGTTACATGGAAAACTACCTTATGAAAGCTAACACACATTGGCTTTCACTCATTATGCCATGTTGCTTAAATGAAAGTTAACTCCAGCTAGCTTTCCATCATGGTGTAATGAGCTAACACACATAAGCTTTCCCTTATAGTGCCATGTTGTTAGAAGGAAAGCTAACTCCAACTAGATTTCCATCATGGTGTAATGTATTTGATAACAATGTGGCTGTGTTAGATGAAAAATTACCTTATTAAAACTAACATACGTTAGTTTTATTGACCATGCAATGTTTTAAGAATGAAAGCTAACTCTAGCTGGATTTTCATCATAGTGCATTGTGATTGATGATAATGTGGTTGTGCTGGATGGAAAACTACATTATGAAAGCTAACACAATAGATTTCACTCACTGTGCAATGATTTAAGGACGAAAGCTAACTCCAGCTAGATTTCTATCACAGTGCAATGTGATCAATGACGATGTGTTGTGTTAGATAGAAAACTACCTTATGAAAGCTAACATACATTATCTTTCACTCACCATGCCATGTTAGAAGGAAATCTAACTCCAGCTAGATTTGCATTATGGTGTAATGTATTTGATGACAATGTGGCTGTGTTAGATGAAAAAATACTTTACAAAAGCTAACACACATTAGCTATTACTCACCGTGCAACGTTTTAAGAACAAAAACTAACTCTAGCTAGATTTCCAAAATGGGGCATTTTGATTGATGACAATGTGGTTGTGGTAAATGAAAAAATACATTATGAAAGGTAACACATATTAGATTTAGCTCATTATGCAATGATTTAAGGTTGAAAGATAACTCCAGCTATATTTCCATCACGATGTAATGAGACAATGTGGTAGTGTTAGATTAAAAACTATCTTATGAAAGCTAACAAACATTAGCCTTTACTCACTGTGCAATGTTTTAAGAATGAAAGCTAATCCCAACTATATTTTTATCATGGTGCATTGTGATTTATGACAATGTGACTTTGTTAGATAGAAAACTATACTATGAAAGCTTACACACATTAGATTTCACTCACCGTGCAACGATTTAAGGATGAAATCTAACTTCAACTAGATTTTCAACACAACGCAATGTGATTGATGACAATGGGGTTGTATTACATGGAAAACTACTTTATGAAAGCTAATACACATTAGCTATAGCTCATCGTGCCATGTTAAAAAAAAATCTAATTCCAGCTAGATTTCCATCATGGTGTAATGAGCTAACACACATAAGTTTTCTCTTATAGTGCCATGTTGTTAGAAGGAAAACTAACTCTAGCTAGATTTTCATCATGATGTATTGTATGTGATAACAATGTGGCTGTGCTAGATGGAAAACTACCTTATGAAAGCTAACATACATTAGTTTACTCACCATGCAATGTTTTAAGAAGGAAAACTAACTCTAGCTAAATTTTCATCTTGGTGCATTGTGATTTATGACAATGTGGTTGTGCTAGATGGAAAACTACATTATGAATGCTAACACAGATTAGATTTCTCTCACTGTGCAATGATTTAAGGACGAAAGTTAACTCCAGCTAGATTTTCAACACGATGTAATGTGTTTGATAACAATGTGGTTGTGTTACATGGAAAACTACCTTATGAAAGATAACACATATTAGCTTTCACTCATCATGCCATTTTGTTAAAAGAAAAGCTAACTCCAAATAGATTTCCATCATGGTGTAATGTATTTGATGACAATGTGGTTGTGTTAGATGAAAAACTACTTAATGCAAGCTAACATACATTAGCTTTACTCACCGTGCAATGTTTTAAAAGTGAAATCCAACTCTAGCTACATTTTAATCATTGTGCATTATGATTGATGACAATGTGATTATGCTAGATGAAAAACTACATTATGAAAGCTAACACAGACTAAGTTTCACTCATTGTGCAATGATTTAGGGACAAAAGGTAACTCTAGCTATAATTCCATCACGGAGCAATGAGATCGATGACGATGTGGTTGTGTTAGATGAAAAACTACCTTATGGAAGCTAACACACATTATCTTTCACTCATCGTGCCATGTTGTTAGAAGGAAATCTAACTCCAGGTAGATTTGCATCATGATGTAATGTATTTGATGACAATGTGGTTGTGTTAGATGAAAAACTGCCTTATGAAAGTTAACACACATTAGTTATTACTCATCGTGCAACGTTTTAAGAACAAAAGCTAACTCTAGCAAGATTTTCAACATAGTGCATTTTGATTGATGAGAATTTGGTTGTGTTAAATGAAAAACTACATTATGAAAGTGAACACACATTATATTTCACTCACCGTGCAACGATTTAAGGTCGAAAGCTAACTCCAGCTAGATTTCCATCACGATGCAATGTGACAATGTGATTTTGTTAGATAGAAAACTAATCCGGCTATGTTGTTAGGAGAAAAGTTAACTTCAACTAGATTTTCATCATGGTGTAATGTATTTGATGACAATGTGGTTGTGTTAGATGAAAAACTAACTTATGAAAGCTGACAACAACTAGATTTCCATTATGGTGCATTGTGATTGATGACAACCTGGTTGTGTTAGATGAAAACTACATTATGAAAGCTAACACATTAGATTTCAATCATCGTGCAATGATTTAAGGACTAAAGCTAACTTCAGCTAGATTTTCGTCATGGTGTTATGTATTTGATGGCAATGTGACTCTTTTAAATAGAAAACTACCTTATGAATTCTAACACACATTAACTTTCACTCACCGTGCAATGCTTTAAAAACAAAAGTTAACACTAACTAGATTTCCATCTTGGTGCAATGAGCTAACGCACATTAGCTTTCATTCACCGTACAATGCTTTAAGAATGAAAGCTAACACATTATTAAAAGGAAAGCTAATTATAGCTAGATTTCCATTATCATGTTATGTATTTGATGACAATGTGATTGTTTTAGATAGAAAGCTACATTTCGAAAACTAACACACATTAACTTTCACTCAACCGTGCAATGTTTTAAGAACAAAAGCTAACTCCAGCTAGCTTTCCATCAGGGTGCAATGAACTAACACACATTAGCTTTCACTCATCATGCCATGTTGTTAGAAGGAAAGCTAACTCCAGCTAGATTTTCATCATGGTGTAATGTATTTGAGGACAATATGACTGTATTAGATGGAAAACTAATTTATGACAGCTAACACGCATTATCTTTTACTCATCGTGCAATGTCTTAAGAACAAAAGCTAACTCCAACTAGATTTCCATCATGGTGAATTGTGATTGATGACAATGTGGTTGTGCTAGATGAAAAACTACATTATGAAAGCTAACACACATTAGATTTCACTCACCGTGCAATGAGTTAAGGATGAAAGCTAATTTCAACTAGATATTCATTGGGGTACAATGTGGTTGTGGTAAATGAAAAACTACCTTATGAAAGCTAACACACATTAGTTTTCTCTTACATGACATGTTGTTAAAATGAAAGATAACTCCAACTATATTTCCATCATGGTGTGATATATTTGATGACAATGTGGTTGTTTTAGATAGAAAGCTACCTTATGAAAACTAACACACATCAGCTTTCACTCATCGTGCAATGTTTTAAGAACGAAATCCAACTCCAGCTACATTTCCATCATGGTGCAATGTGATTGATGACAACGTGGTTGTGTTAAATTTCAAACTGCATTATGAAAAACTAACACACATTACCTTTTACTCACGGTGCAATGTTTTAAGAATGAAAATTAACTGTAACTAGATTTCCATCATGGTGCTATGTAATTGATGACAATATGGTTGTGTCAGATAAAAAACTAATTGATGACAATGTGGTTGTGTCAGATTAAAAACTACCTTATGAAAAGTAACACACTTTAGCTTTCACTAACCATGCAATGTTTTAAGAACGAAAACTAACTCCAACTAGATTTCCATCATAGTACAATGTGATTGATGACAATGTAGTTGTGTTAGATGGAAAACTTCCTTATGAAATAAATCACATGTTAGGTTTCACTTACCATGCCATGTTGTTAGAAGGAAGCTAACTCCATTATATTTTCATTATGGTGTAACGTATTTGATAACAATGTGGTTGTGTTAGATAGAAAACTACCATATTAAAACTAACACAAATTATCTTTTAGTCACCATGCAATGTTTTTTGAATGAAAGCTAACTATAGCTAGATTTCCATCATGGTGTAATGTGATTGATGACAGTGTGATTTTGTTAAATGAAAAACTACATTATGAAAACTAACACAGCTATATTTCCATCATGGTGTAATATGATTGATGACAATGTGATTTTGTTAGATGAAAGACTACATTATGAAAACTAACAAATCTAGATTTCCATCATGGTGTAATGTGATTGATGGCAAAGTGATTTTGTTAGATGAAAAACTACATTATTAAAACTAACACACATTAACTTTCATTCAACGTGCAACATTTTAAGAACGGAAGCTAACTCTAGCTAGATTTCCAGCACATTCATACGCATACATCAATAATATAAGTCCCATGTCCAAAGTCAAATAGGAATTTGGTGGTTTTATTGGAGTTGATATCTATCATTCTCTAATAATTCTTGGATCTCTTATTGTTATCTCTTCATATATATTTTTTGTAATTTATATGTAAATTCCTTTTTGCTAGTGTGCACGAGATGTAGGGGAACAATGTTTCGTGGCATACAAAAGGGATACCCTATTGTTTTGAATTATTGCAACTATATTACTTTTTTGAACATACACTTCATATGGCTTAACCGTAATTACAAACTACAATTCAAATGTGTTACAAAAATTGGGAGGAGTTACAATGGAAAATATAATTTTGACAAGAGGAGACTATGTTGACCTCCTAATTAATGGTCAAGTTGTTGGACTAGGAAGGGTTGAATCTACAGAGACTACAACTCATTATGGTGGACAAAGGCTTAATGTAGGATATGTTATGGTTTTGATAATTGATGTCATTGAACCACATTTGATTGTGGAAGATGTTGATGAAGGGGACTTACATCCATGGAAGATCATATATTTGAGGCATAACAAAGGTAAATTAAAATCTTGAAGCACATGTTAAGTGTTTTTTTTAGTACATTGCTTGTATTTTTTGAGCAAATACTAAGTTTGTTTAATTTGCTATGTAGGTGCAAATGTCTCTTCTGCATTTTCTATTGGAGACAAGGTAGATCTTTTGCAATGCGGATTGAAGGTGGGTGAAGGCTCCATATTCAATACAGAG
>LPNX010285980.1:84985-108603 GCA_001517045.1 Pseudotsuga menziesii | reverse complement strand
TTCACATTGTTGATGTAGCTTATTCCAACTTAAATCTAACCATCACAGAGGCCCAAATCATAGCGTTTGAAGACTATGACCCATTTAAATTGTCAAAATCCGATATGACACAGCATGTTTGTCCCCAACTCATTAATTTTCATGATTTTGCTAGCAATTTGTCATCATTATTTTCCCAAAGTCGTAAGTTAATCATGTCCTCATATATTTTTGCATTTGTTTGTCATATAGAGGATGAGATCAACAAGACAATGTTGTGCAATCTAGAGGAGGTGGGAGTCTAGCCTATAGAGGAGAGAAGGATGGCACTCCTATATCAAATCACGATCCCTATAGAAAAAACCCAGGTCTTACCCGAATACATGGAACCTGTGATGTAACCCAACTGTCCAAGCCCCCTTTCAAGACTATATTTTTCAAGAAAACCTCTAGAAAATCTATATCTCTCATCTACACCATCCTAGGTTATAAGAACAATGAAGAGGTTGATGAAAACCTACTAGATTTCCTAACACATCTAAAGCCTACAACCAAAGAGTGGACTAAATTGAATATTTGTGGATTCCTGGATGAAGCAATCAATCAGCAAGTAACAAATTTCGCTTCACTAGAAGTTTTCAGATACCCATCCTATCTCTTCTTCCTATTTTTTTTCAAAATGTCAAATATTTTGAAGTTGTAGTATTGAATATCACTAATGAACATGGAGATGAAATCCCTATTTATGAATGGAATCCTTTAATTTTGAGACACAAAAACAACTCTAAATACACATATTTTACAAATAAGGCAATGAAGGGTAGATACACAATAATCCATGGGATTGACCTTCCCAGAATTCTGAATGAAGGTAAAGAGTGGTTGAATTTTAATCCAAACACAAAATTCTGGGACTTGTTCTTGTTCAAATATCATAAAGTAATTCGAATTTATGGCTTTGAAGGGAAACCCTATGAGTTTACTATCAGATTCCTAGATATGGAATATGTTAAGAAAAGATTTGTATTCAATGAATTACATTTCAAGAGCTTGAGAAAACATAAATCTTTCATGTCCCTAAATATGTTGTTCCTTTTGAATTGAAATCCTTAAGTTCCGTAAAGTACATGGAAACGTTTCTAAAAGAACTAAATTTTGTAAGAGCAGAAGCTACATATTATGAACCACACAAGGTCATCTCAAAGCAGAGGCTGGAAAAAAACAAATTTGTGTATGATTTCCAACCCATACTAGAATGGGAGAAAGAAGCCAACAATGAGAGTTGGACTGAAATTGAAGAAGTTTATAAGATATGATTATATCTAAGTGAGTCAGAGAAAATATCAAGATAAAAGAGAAGGGCAAAAGAGTTAACAACAAATATGGATATTAATCAAGATGAGGAGGGTCCTTAAGGAAATAAAGTTAGGATAGACCTATATGAATCATCTCATGCACTAGTGGAGAAGGAGATAGAGGCAGAAGCTCCCAAAGAGATTGTTGAATTGGGTAAATATTCAATAACTGGAGGAAAGGTACCAACTAGATTCATGAATTATACTTCATTGGTGTTCACAATACCCCAAAAATCAAGGTCTCTTACTCAAACAAGTCCTATCCTAGTTCAAACATATTTGCAATCAATATATAAGGATATTAAAAAATAAAATGTTAAATATATAAATGATGATAGATAGAAGATCATTCCTCCTCAGAAAAGGATCCTATCAATATAGGACCACATAGATAACAACTTTATATACATGCAGTGGTTGAACCAAGGGTACATTTCCCTACTAGAATGAGGGACTATAGAGCAAAATAACATATTATAGATCAGAGTCGATTTAGTGTCATGGATAAATTAGATTTCTTCAAGAAAATGAGTGACATTATATGTGTATAGGCAGATAGATTTACAAATACTGAAAGAAGATTGAAAGAATCCGTGAATAAGGTTGGAGACTTGTTGAAAGTAGAAAAATGGACAACCATAGCGAATAAAGTAACAATAAAGGGTCTGGAAGAGAATACAGCTTCCTTGATCTCTAATCCTGATGATGGATTTCAAATCAAGTCTCTAATAGAAACTAAAAATATTGAGATTCCCAACCTCAATAAATAGATAAAAACTTCAAATGTAGATCCACTTCACAGAGTTGAGATAAATAAGGTTGAACAGGAAAAATAAGAAATGCTAGAAAGTGTGGTTAAATTCAAAGTTATAGAGGCAGAGAAGGAGAAGAATATAAGTGACCTTCTAGCACAAATAACAACTCTAAAATCAAAAAGTTATACCAACTCACAGACTATACACACATAGACAACTGCACCAAACATATAACAATAGGTATAGGTTTTGAGAGAGGTAATACAAATGGTCCAAGAGCATATAGACCAGCCACCTGAAATTGAGGTGGTGGATGTTAATGCAATGGAAGAATATGACATCACACTAAAGCCAATAATTATATAAGAAGACAAAGACAGTAAGATAAAGAGGCTTGAAGAGGGCATAAACCATAAAATTTATAGAATTGTAGACCTCGAGGGTGATCTCAATAAAAAAAGATCATATCTATGATATAAAGAGAGAAGTAGATGATCTAAAAATATAGATCACATCCTTACAAATGGATTCCTAGGGAGAATAATTGTTAAGAAAAACAACACAAGAACTGTGGGACAAAGTGGGACAATTATTCATAGCCACGTGGGACTGATGTGAATTAATGAGGGATGAAATAAAGACTTACAAATAAACAAAATTTTATATGGGACAAGTATAATTTATACAAGGATATAAACCAAGAGAGGCTATAGAAACCATTTATTACTTGAATAGCATAAATAATAAACAACTAGGTGAGTTGCAACTAACTAGTAGAACTCAAGTAATCAAAATAGAAAAAATGATGATCTTGAAGAAGACTTTATATAGAGTATTGTAGTAAAAGACCAACATTTTAGCTGGTGATATTTCTTCTCTTAAGAGTATGTTCACTGGAGTAATAAAATTAGGGATACCCTCATCATGGGATGGAATGACAAAATTATACTCAAGGGAGGAGTATCGACATCTATTGAGGAAAACAAGAAGTGAAGATCCACAACAAAAAATATTAGAGAGAGTAATAAGTGGCAATTAGGATATTGAGAGGTTGAGACCTACTTTTTAGATTTGGATAAGGCTCAAAACTATATTCAAAGAGTTATATCCTATGGCATATGAAAAATACTCTGAAGCTGATATAACACTAGAAAACGTAAGAGTTCATAGAATTCCAATCGAGAAAGGATGGAAGCTTGTCACAGGATGTCATAGAATAGATCTTGTCACAGTCCATCTTCAACATTGTTCCACAAATGATCAAGTTGCAGACATCTTCACCAAAGCGCTTGGATGAGAAAAGTTTGAAAGATTCAGAAACATGCTTAGACTTACTAACACCCCTTTGAATTAAGGGGGGGATTGTTGGAATATAATCCGTCGGGATTATACTCTATTGAAAATATTAGGAATATGAATAGTTACATAGGAAGGTGAAAAGGCTGGTAGGAAGATGAATCTCAACCACCATATGAAATGTATAAATGTATGCATTAGCAATAAAATAAGATGAATTTGGGATTTATTATCCAACATGAATTTTGTTTCTTATGTCAAAGGAATTGAAACCATAATCTATAGAGTATGCATTGATTTTTGTGTCCTTCAATGCTAACCTAGGTTTTATTGCATGGTGTTCTTCTTGTCTATTTTGCATGAGCATGAATGGATTTAGGATCGCTTGGTAATGAACATTATGAACATTGTTAGTATAGATTTTTTTTGGGGGCTTTCAATCCATCAAAACTACTGTAAGATTTGGGGATCAATCCAAAAGGGATACATAGTGAATTAGCATTGAAGGAGCATGGTATGTGGTTGCGAAGGAGCATTGATGTGATAACTTGGATGCAATGAATCACAATAGATCTTAAATAGATATAATGACTAAGATGAATAGAAGACTAGAAAGTAACCAGAAAATGTAAGAAGTGGGTTTGAGCTAGTCCATGGGGACGAGAAATTAAATTAGCGGTCGAGATCAAAAGCATGTGGGTAAGACGACTTAGATGTTAGCGGGATAAACTAGTCATAAAGTTACAAAAAGTAGTATTTAATCTTATTGTTAGCATGCATTAGCTATCGATAACTTGCAAGGAAGTATCATGGGAATGAGGGGGCATTGTGTCATAAAGCACTCAAGACATGTGGCCAAATATTTTTGGTCATGTCTCCTTCAGGCCTTTTTAAAAATTTCCAAGGAGAGTGAGTGTTACCTCCTTGGTAAACAACGATGGTTTCCATGCATAAAAAATAAAGTGGTCCTCGGTATAAGTGTCCATGTCATTCTGTTTTGTCACATCCAACTTTCAGATGGTCCTCAGGTATTAGTGCACACATCATCCTCCCTCATTAAATAACATGCTACCATTTGTTCACAATTCAAATTTCCCAATTATTTAGAAGGATTTAGTTGTTAGTGTTGACTCATTGGCATTCAGTCATCCATAGCTCCAACCGAACAACCACCCTACACATGTACACTCTCATTCATCCAGTTCCAAACATGAGATCAAGTCATCTTTCACGTAAACCACCCCCAAGGTAATTTATCCAAACACTTCTCTATTTTTACTAGGTTACTATTGTAATATTAAAACTTACCCCAATTTGGTGATTTTAGTAATTCTTACCCCGAACCAGTAAACTTCTGCATCAAAATATCTTAGTCCACTAATGAAGTGGTCCCTAAGATTAAAACATTTGGAAATGAACCCACATATAACCGTGAAGCTGATGTTCACATTGTTGATGTAGCTTATTCCAACTTAAATCTAACCATGATAGAGGCCCAAATCATAGCATTTGAAGACTATGACCCATTTAAATTGTCAAAATCTGGTATGACATAGTATGTATGTCCCCAGCTCATTTATTTTCATGATTTTGCTAGCAATTTGTCATCATTATTTTCCCAAATTCGTAATTTAATCATGTACTCATATATTTTTGCATTTGTTTGTCATTTAGAGGATAAGATCAGCAAGACAATGTTGTGCAATCCAGAGGAGGTGGCATTCTAGCCTATAGAGGAGAGAAGGATGGCACTCCTATATCAAATCATGATCCCTATAGAAAAAACCCAGGTCTTAACCCAATACATGGAACCTGTGATGTAACCCAATAGTCCAAGCCCCATTTCAAGACTATATTTTTGAAGAAAACCTCTAGAAAATCTATATCTCTCATCTACACCATCCTAGGTTATAAGAACAATGAAGAGGTTGATGAAAACCTACTAGATTTCCTAACACATCTAAAGCCTACAACCAAAGAGTGGACTAAATTGAATATTTATGGATTCCTACATGAAGCAATCAATCAGCAAGTAACAAATTTCACTTCCCTAGAAGTTTTCAGATACCCATCCTATCTCTTCTTCCTTTTTTTTTTGAAAATGTCAAATATTTTAAAGTTGTAGTATTGAATATCACTAATGAACATGGAGATGAAATCCCTATTTATGAATGGAATCCTTTAATTTTGAGAGACGAAAACAACTCTAAATACACATATTTTACAAATAAGGCAATGAAGGCTAGATACACAATAATCCATGGGATTGACCTTCTCAGAATTCCAAATTAAGGTAAAGAGTGGTTGAATTTTAATCCAAAAACAAAATTCTGGGATTTTTTCTTGTCCAAATATCATAGAGTAATTCGAATTTATGGCTTTGAAGGGAAACCCTACAAGTTTACTATCAGATTCCTAGATATGGAATATGTTAAGAAAAGATTTGTATTCGATGAATTACATTTCAAGAGCTTGAGAAAACATAAAAATTTAATGTCCCTAAATATGTTGTTCCTTTTGAATTGAAATCCTTAAGTTCCCTAAAGTACATGGAATCTTTTCTAAAGGAACTAAATTTGGTAAGAGCAGAAGCTGCATCTTATGAACCACACAAGGTCATCTCAAAGAAGAGGCTGGAAAAAAACAAAGTTGTGTATGATTTCCAACCCATACTAGAATGGGAGAAAGCAGCCAACAACGAGAGTTGGACTGAAATTGAAGAAGTTTAGAAGATATGAGTATATCAAAGTGAGTCAGAGAAAATATCAAGATAAAAGAGAGGGGGAAAAGAGTTAACAACAAATATGGAGATTAATCAAGATGAGGAGGGTCCTTAAGGAAATAAAGTTAGGATAGACCTATATGAATCATCTCATGCACTAGTGGAGAAGGAGATAGAGGCAGAAGTTCCCAAAGAGATTGTTGAATTGGGTAAATAGTCAATAACTGGAGGAAAGGTACCAACCAGATTCATGAATTATACTTCATTAGTGTTCACAATACCCCAAAATTCAAAGTCTCTTACTCAAACAAGTCCTATCCTAGTTCAAACATATTTGCAATCAATATATAAGGATATTAAAAAATAAAATGTTAAATTTATAAATGATGATAGATAGAAGATCATCCCTCCTCAGAAAAGGATCCAATCAATATAGGACCACATAGATAACAACTTTAGATACATGCAATGGTTGAACCAAGGGTACATTTCCCTACTAGAATGAGGGACTATAGAGAAAAATAACATATTATAGATCAAAGCCGATTTAGTGTCATGGATAAATTTGATTTCTTCAAGACAGCGAGTGACATGATATGTCTATATGGAGATAGATTTACAAATACTGAAAGAAGATTGAAAGAATCCTTGAATAAGGTTGGAGACTTGTTGAAAGTAGAAAAATGGACAACCATAGCGAATAAAGTAACAATAAAGGGTCTGGAAGAGAATACAGCTTCCTTGATCTCTAATCCTGATGATGGATCTCAAATCAAGTCTCTAATAGAAACTAAAGATATTGAGATTCCCAACCTCAATAAACAGATAAAAAATTCAAATGTAGATCCAATTCATACAGTTGAGATAAATAAGGTTGAACAGGAAAAAGAAGAAATGCTAGAAAGTGTGGTCAAATTCAAAGTTATAGAGGTGGAGAAAGAGAAGAATATAAGTGACCTTCTAGCACAAATAACAACTCTAAAATCAAAAATTTATACCAACTCACAGACTATACACACATAGACAACTGTACCAAACCTATAACAATAGGTATAGATTTTTAGAGAGGTAATACAAATGGTCCAAGAGCATATAGGCCAGCCACCTGAAATAGAGGTGGTGGATGTTAATGCAATGGAAGAATATGACATCACACTAGAGCCAATAATTATATAAGAAGACAAATACAGTAAGCTAAAGAGGCTTGAAGAGGGCATAAACCAAAAAATTTATATAATTGTAGACCTGGAGGGTGCTCTCAATAAAAAAAAGATAATATCTATGATATAAAGATAGAAGTAGATGATCTACAAATATAGATCACATCCTTACAAATGGATTCCTAGGGAGAATAATTGTTAAGAAGAACAACCTAAGAACTGTGGGACAAAGTGGCACAATTATTCATAGCCATGTGGACTTATGTGAATTGATGAGGGATGAGATGGAGACTTACAAAGAAACAAAATTTTATATGGGAGAAGTATAATTTATACAAGGATATAAAAAAAGAGAGGCTATAGAAACCATTTATTACTTGAATAGCATAAATAATAAACAACTAGGTGAGTTGCAACTAACTAGTAGAACTCAAGTAATCAAAATAGAAAAAATGACATGATCTTGAAGAAGACTTTATATAGAGTATTGTAGTAAAACACCAACATTTTAGCTGGTGATATTTCTTCTCTTAAGAGTATGTTCACTGGAGTAATAAAATTAGGGATACCCTCATCATGGGATGGAATGACAAAATTATACTCAAGGGAGGAGTATCTATATCTATCGAGGAAAAGAAGAAGTGAAGATCCACAACAAAAGATATTAGAGAGAGTAATAAGTGGCAATTAGGATATTGATAAGTTGAGACCTACTTTTCAGATTTGGAAAAGGCTCAAAACTATATTCAAAGAGTTAGATCCTATGGCATGTAAAAAACACTCTGAAGCTGATATAACACTAGAAAACGTAAGAGTTCATAGAATTCCAATCGAGAAAGGATGGAAGACTGTCACAAGATGTCATAAAATAGATATTTCCCCTTATTCCTATTTTATAGGCCAAGCATACGGTTCAACTACTCAATATTTTAAAGGTTAACAAACACCTCAGATGCCATAATAGTTCGTAAGACATGAGGTCCCATTGTCGTTTATCCCATGTGGAAGTTTGATGACAACTGGAACTTCAACTTAATCAGATTTATTGCAGAATATGACTCAAGTTTACATACATTTAGGTTTCTCCATGATTCCAACTTATAAACTCATGCATGGACGACAAACTCTCGAGCAAGGAAAAACTAAAGGTCATTTTTACTTTAAAAGTAAATATAATAAATCAATGTAAAAACTAAATAATAAAAAGACTATTACCTTTTCTATTATGAGCCAAATCAGGGATAAACTGGTCCTCACACCCAAGTCCTATATAATATAACTCTATATAAGAGCTTAAGAGATGGAATGGATAGAGTTAAAAGGTTTCTTTCGAATATGTTGAATTGGATGAGTCAATTTTCCATATAAAGATTTGCGAGAGATTAATGATATGGAGACTTGGAAAGAGTCTTTCTTTATGTTCATCCTTTGTTCTACTATCAATTGTATTATAGGATTCATGGTGATAATAATAAAGTAAGTACAACAATTTAGACCAACATTGGTGATACTCTGTTTGGGATGGAATGTTATATGTTATGCTAGAAGTTTAAATTTCATTTGTTTTTGTCATAATATTTAAAGGATTTATGTGACTTCTATATGTATTAAAGTCTTCTATCTGTATCACATACATGAATGTTTTTTTATTTAATTTTTTCTTTGTATCACATATATGAATGTTTTGTGTATCGACTCTTGAATTCCTCTTGCTTCTTTCATAGATATGAAAATTCACTTCACATAGATTGATAACCTTGATGATGTCTATAAATTTTTTCAGAACGACAAACCTGCATATATCTACAATATCAAAAAATGGATTTGCATTAATGGCATCTGCGACATAACTATCCACTGTGATATAGATGCTCCTGTCTCCTCCGTGAACTTATAATTGAAAATTCGACACCATTGACATCATTTCTTATAGCCTCTATTTGAAAGTATTATGATGATCATTTCTCGAGCACTCAAACCAACTTTCTTAGTCGAGCAAGTCCACTTTCACAACAACTATGCTTTTATTGGCCATTTCACCTTGAATTTCAAATACAAGTATCATGTCTATTGCTAAACCTTGGATTACTAAATCCTCGACTATGACTTAGTTATGCATTTTACCATGACTGTTACTGATGATTTATATTAATTAACCCCATGTACCGATGGAATGGATGTTGTACAACATCACTAAATTAACGGTTGTTGGATGTTGGCCGACATCACTGAATTACAGTTGTTTTTGTACCTAATGACACAACATTTTACAAATGTTTTGAAAGCTTAATTTTACTAATTAAAGTATTTAATTTAAGCATGGAGGGGGGGAGACACCCATAGGTAGTTAGGAGTGGTGCAACCAAGTTTGTGTGGCTTAATTCTCCATGTTTATAAGAAGTTTTCTTTCTTTCTTTGTTTCTTTCTTGGTATGTTGTTTATATAACCAGATTGGTCTTCTGATGTGACTAATCCAAATTGATGCTTTTTATCCATAAAGCTCCATATTGTTTAGTCATAGTGTACTTTTGACTCAGAATAATGGGAGAACATTAATTTGACTTAAACTAGATGTGACTTAAGATTAAAATTTCAAATTTAAAAATATTCTTTTTATTTCAAAATGTAGAATATTTTTTTTTGGATAAATAATTTTAAAAGTGTGAAAAATTGACAGTGACTTGTACATAAAGTACTTTTATAAACGAGTTATGGTAGCTAGTTTTTCAAAGATTGGGGTGTACTTCCACCACTCCTTTTCTCCACATTTGGTATTTTCCGCACATATGTCTCCTCTCCCCTAATATGTGCAAAGTAACTAGATCTTACTTTAACACTATATATTGTATATATGTTTTGATTATTATGTATGTACAAGGACATATAGCACCTACATCGACGCATTAGTGTGTTCCGTACAAGCACATTTGGGTGAAATGTTTGGCTCAAACCAAGGTTTATGAAATAGTTTTGTTTTTATTTGATTGACCCCATTGTGTCATTCAACATGTTTCCCCAAGGATTAGAATGGTTGTTATACTGGAAGGAGATAGGTTTCAAGGGCCTCATTTACTATGATTTCGTGCAATGTTATGTTCATAAGGCTGTATTAACTGTGTTTTTTATTGGATCTCAATGGTACTATCCAATTTTCACAAAGGAGGATGTGGAAGAGATTATGGTTCAAGTAGTGTCAAGTTCTTTTATGACTTTGCTCTGATTCAGCGGTGAGTTGGATAGTTGATTTTTTAGGATGAATTCAATGACATTTATGCCATTCATCTACATAATTTTTTATTTTCATCTACTTTGGGTTGTATGGACCATGTTTGCATTTAGGGAGATTCCCCTTCGCATTTATTATTAGTGGGTGTTCAATAATGTGTTTTATCTCATTTTATTGTATATTTTATTTGAGGTGTGGAGAAGCTTTTAGTTGGAATTTACCATGTACCATTATGTTGTGTGGAGATTTGGGTGATTTGTTGAGATTGGACTTGTTTCTTCAGTGTCTAGGGGTATTTATATTTGTGTTGTGTATTTTTTGAATCATACCTGTGCATTTGGTCATGGGAATTGAGGCATGTGGCCATTTTTCAGTTGGCATTTTCTATATTTGGGAATTGTTTAAGAAGGTGTTGGTCTTGTGCCCACCTCTGGAATTTAGTCTTCAACACTATAACTTGAATTCTGTGTGTTAAATTTGAAGCAATTTTTATATATCTTGTTGGTTTTTGACATCTTTACTATTTTATTTTTTTAGGTATTGCAAAAGATAGGAAAGTACAAAGACGATTGCTAGAAGAAATCAAGGGTCGTTGTTGCCAAGGAGAAAATAAAACTTTTGTGATGTAATCCTCTTTTGCAATGAATTATGGTGTTGTAGAGAAATTGAATGCAAAATTTGTTGTATATATTTTGTGCCATTTTCTCTTGAATTATAGTTATTGTTCTATGTGGTTGTAAAACCTAAAATGAAAATGTGTCTTTTGGGTTGAAATTAGTTTTGGTTCTTTGTTGTAAGGACTATGTGGCATTTATGCTTTAGTTGTGGTGGGTTTTATGTGTTGTTTAGAAAACTGAAAGTAGACTATGCTTTTGGGGCTTGAAATCCTTGTGGTTTTATGAAATGACCTTGGATTAAATTATTCGCTTAGGGATTCTGTGTGGGTATATTTTCCAGAGTGTGAAACATGTAGGGTACAAAGGTTTATTTTGGTATTCTGCTTATTGTTTTGTAATTGAGTAAGATATGTCGGGATCCTCGATTTGTATTGTTCATATTTTTCTTATTTTATAAATGCAAGGGTATTGTCTAGGGTTTGAATATATATATAATTTTATAAATGTTATGTCGATGGTCATGTTTGTTGATTATGTATGGGTGCATTGAATTAACAACAATGTTTTTTTTTTCTATTGAACATATGACTTGGGAATTCCATTGCTTATGTGAAATGCATTGAAACCATAATCGATAGATTCAATGCTTACCTAGGTGTTATTGCATGGTGGTATTCTTGTCTATTTTGCATGAGCATGAAATGATTTAGGATTGGTTGCTAATGAAAAATATGAAAATTGTTAATATATATATTTGGGGATTTCAAGCCATCGAAGATACTGTAATATTTGGGGATCAACCCAAAAGAGATACATGACAAAGGAGTTAGCACACAATTCATGGCATGTGACCATGAAGGAGAATCGATGTGCTAACTTGGATGCAACAAATCACCATAGGTCCTAAACAAATATAAAGACTAAGATGAATAGAAGACTGGAAATTATGCACAAGATATAAGAAGTGGGTTTGATCTAGACCATGGGGATGAGAAATTAAATCAACGTTTGAGATCAAATGCATGTGGGTAAGACAAATTAGATGTTAGCAAGATAAAAATTTTATCAAGTTACAACAAGTAGTATTTAATATTATTGTTAGCATGCATTGGTCGTTAATAAATTACAAGGATGTTTGATGGGACTAAGGGGGATTGTGCCATAAAGAAATCAAGACGTGTGGCCAAATATTATTGGTCATGTCTCCTTGAGGCCTTTTTCAAAATTTCCTAGGAGAGTGATTGTTACCTCTTTCGTAATCTTTTGGACATGCGAAGAAGCTTCCTTAAAAAATATCATTTTTTGTACTATTCCATGTATGGACATGTGGAGAAGCTTACATAGGAGATTAAAAAAGGTGCATCTTTTGTTGAAGGTGTAGATTCTACTTTGTGGTAGGTTTGGATTCTGAAATAAACCTTTCCTTTCTATAATAGTGGTTCATCTGACAGTTCATGGAAGGGAAAACGTCTTGGTCACCACAAATAGTAAATCGGTTGTATTGGTTGATTGACTAGGACGACGGTTGATAGCTATAGAAACTGTTGGAATTTCATGGCAATATGCATCTCATCTCGAATATCACCCATCAGAATACTATTTTAAATCTTAAGAGACCGTCTCAAAGAATAGGAAAATTATTTGCTAAGACATATTTTTGACGGTCAATTATTATTTTTTAAATGGCATTCATTTTTATTAATAATTTTGTTAAGATATGTCTAACCCTTTATAAGTGTCCTGCAATAGGTGGCATGTTATTATATATATAATAATGGAGATTGAAACTTTCCATCTTGATTGAAACTTTCCCATTTAATTGAAGAGTAGGTGGGTGAGTTTTTCTTCAATGAATATGGCTTTGCTTTCATTCCATTTTTTCTTTATTTCTTATATTGTCCTAGTGTTGTCCCAATATGGAGTTGTGCCCTTCCTTTTAGTACCTTTCTCTAGCATTTGTCGCCTTACTTTAGAGGATAAGTTAGTTTTCAGGTCTTAAAGTGCAACTCTGAGAGAGAGGTGGGTACCATTTTAGAAGAAGTTGATTTTAAACTTTGTTAATGAAAGAATTAACCTAGACATCCACCAAGCATCTATAATATATTAGCTATCAAGGTTATAGAACATCAATATTTTATCAGCTACAAAATTTACCAAGCATCACCTATGGAATTTTAGACACACTTGTGGTTTGGTTATGGGCCTTAGAATTTCAAAGCACCTCTTGAATTTAGATACCTATTTCTCTATACATTTTGAAAGTGCTCTCCTCTAGCTATGAGGGACATCGATCTACTAATTTTAATAAGGTGTTATTTTAATTTATTTTATAAGTTTGATAATAATATAAAAACAAAGTTTAATGAAACTGTTCGTTTTTTTCTTAAACATGAAATTGTTTTTGTTATTTTGATATTGAGCTAGGATAACACTTATGATTGGGCAAAGGCATGGAAACATGGTTTTGTTGTGGGAGGATCACAATCCCACTTTGTACACTTCCAATACTTCAAAATTATAATGTATAGGTCTTGTTTCTAAAAACAAAAATCAAGAATCTATTCATAGTTTTTTTAATGATTTGTGTGACATATGTTAAAAACTGAACATTTTTTATTTGTAATCTTAGTAATTGGTTGAAAAAAATACTTTTACTCACAGGGAAAAAGTTTATAAACAAGTTTGAAGTTAATTGGTTTCTTTTTTTCCATTTATATCCAAGGGAAATAAAATGACCCAAAGAAGCAAGACCATGAACTATTTGCTACAAATTTTGACCTTTCCCCACAAAAACACATTGAGAATTAAACTGAACTCCATGGTTGTTAGTTTGACTGGAAAAACATATCAGATAGTTGACTCTATATTAGTAAAAAAAATTCCCAAAAAATAGTTTTATGAGAATATTTGCAACATGGATAATACATAGACAACTCCACTTTCATGAACTATTTGCTTTAGTTTGGTATTTTTAAGTTCTCGTGCAATAATAGTTGAGGAATCCAAAACAACCTTATTAAACCTATTTTAACAAAGAAAGGGGAGAACATCGTAGTACAATATCAATTGCAATGTGTTTTATCATGAATTGCCTCTACAAAGTGCATATTGTATTTATCTCACCTTTTAACTCAAGTCTTTTGGAATAAGATGTCACAATTTCAATCACACAATTGATGCAACATGTTAACGTTGAAAATTTTGGTATGTTGTATTAAATGTGACTTGGCATTAACCTCTAGAAAGGATTCTAGATTCAACCTTCTATTTGTTTCCTAATTTTTTCACTTAATGTATGTCAAATGCATAATGCTCGCACATGTAAATTTTGTGTTGTCTATGTCACTATTAATAGGTTTTTTTGGTCCACCCTTGATTTTTGGTGTACATCATCAACAAAAAAAATGGATAAATGGGTCTATTGTTATATTTTAATTAGAAATTAAACTCCTTAATAAAAACATATCTTTTAATTGAAAATTAAAATTTCACAATTTCAATTACACCATTTACACAATTTGTTGACCTTGCAAAATTTTATATGTTTATGGGGAAGTAAGGAAATGGTTTTGATATTTTCCTATAGATTATTTTAACATGTTGGCATTTTATGGAACAATAATTTATGTCACAATGTGGGGGAAAAGGGATAATTTATACTACCTTACTAAATTTGCATCCTTAAAGAAAAAGAATGTGGAATATACAAGTGAATTCAATAAAATATTTAACAACATTGATAAAAAAATCCCTCAGGATATAAAGCCTTCACAAGAAACTGTAAAAGACACTTATGCAAGGGTTTAGGAAGCTAAAATTTCCATGATATTAATATAAATAAGATATGTAACCATTTCTAACATGTAGGATGACTCTCTTGATATTGTGTTAAGATTCTCTACGATAAGGTAGATTATCAACATTCAATTCAATTTCACAATAATAATACCATATAGGATCACCGAAAGAAATGGTATCACAAGATCAACACAAATTTACCCTGGGAAGGATCTAAAGGGATAAAACCAGCAAGAAAAGCTTCCTCAATATAGATGATCAAAAGCTAAAAGATAAGACTTCAAACTGGTCCTTCTCCTCCTTGCAGATAAGGCTCTCTCTCTCTCTCATGTGCTACACAAGTGTGTGTGTGTGTGTGTGTGTGTGTGTGTGTGTGTGTATTACAAATGAGGAGCACCTCTCTCTATTTATATTCTTCCTCTCAGTTAATTTTCCACTCAACTAAGTTGACCCCACTAAACTTGACGGGGCCGACTTCTCTAGGAGGACTCAAAACATCTTAATATTATATTTGGGAGGGTGCTAATGACCCGACTTACAATGGATGTTTTTCCTTATGACTCTATACTAAAATAATATGATAATATCATCCTGGCAGAGGAATAATAACATCTTCGAAAGGTTACATCAATAAAATATATTTAGAATATTCTTTGAAGTTACAATAATTCAACACTCCCCCTTAACAAGAAGGGTATTGTACAACAACAACAACGATAGTAGGAGAAGGAGAGAGAGCATGTTCAACATCATCAGGGTGATAAATCTATAAATCGTTGGAAACTTTTTCATCATATTTGACATATAGTCTTCATATTCAATTTCAACAGCAACAACACTTTAATCGTTTAGTCGATAGCATCATCATCAACATTTTAGTCTTTTTCAATCAACAACATCATCATCAACGATACGTTGACCTTTTTATCATCATCATTATCAATAATAATACTTTGAGAAACATCATCAACAATACTTTGAGCCACATCATCAACAATACTTTGAGCCACATCATCAGCAATACTTTGAGCTTTCGATCCACAACATCATCATCGATACTTTGATCTTTCAATTAGCAAGATCATCATTAATACTTCGATCTTTTGATCACCAACATCATCATCAGCAGCAACAACCTACAATCCACAATATGAATACTGAAGTCTACGGATCACTTTAGGACTTAAGTCTAGGGATGATACAATCCTACCACATTATCGAGGACCAAAGTCTCTGGACACTATTATGGGATAATCACTCCCTGTCACTTTAGGACCTAGGTCCAACGATGATGCAATCCTACCACATTCTTGAAGACCAAAGTATCTGGATACTATTACGGGATAATCACTCCCTATCACTTTAGGAATTAGGTCCAAGGATGATGCAATACTACCACATTCTCGAAAATCGAAGTCTTTGGATACTACTACGAGATAATCACTCCCCATCACTTTAGAACTTAAGTACAAGGATGATGCAATCCTGATTCTTTCTTGGATATATACATCTATGGATGAATTTAGGACAAGTGTCCAGGGATGATGCAATCCCACTTATTTCTCAGAGGTAGAATTCTACGGATCACTTTAGCACAAGTGTCCAGGGATGATACAATCCCACTCCAACATCACTTTTCCCCCTTTTGGGGAAGGTATTTTCGAACAACATCAATCTTGTCTCGAAATTATTCAAAATTTATTTGAGACAGAGGATTTTTCTCAACACATCAGCAACTTGTTCATCGGTACTCACATACTAGAGATTTATGGCTCCTTTCTGTATCATATCTCGAATGTAGAAATACCATATTTCTATGTGCTTTTATGTCACCTTTATAAAACTCTAGTTATCACATAGAATGATTGTGGTATCCAACTCCAGGTTAAATTGACCTGACATCAGTTTCTGAAGCCATATCGATTCGCAACTAGCAGAGCAAGCTACTATGTATTCTGCTTTAGCCATGCTAAGAGAAACATTGGACTATTTCTTGATAAACCATGAAATCATAGCATACCCTACACAATAACATCCACCTGATGTGCCTTTTCTTTCTGAGACACTTCCAACCCAATCTGCATCTGTATATCCATACAATCTGTAGTCATGGTTTCCATCATAGTATAGAACAAAGTCTAAAGTTAATTTCAGATATCTCATCACATGTTTTGTAGCTATTGGGTGACCACGTCTAGGTTGAACTAGATACTAACTCAAGGTGTTCACAGCAAACAGATGTTTGGTTTTTTATTTGTCAAATACATCAATGACCCAATAATCTATCTATATTGAGTCACATCCATTAATTATGATGATTTATCAGCCATCAACTTCAGGTTCATATCCATGGCTGTGGCCATGGATTTACATTCCAACATATCAAATCTTTTCAAAAATTTTAGTACATACATTCCTTGATTGAGAAAGATTCCTTCTGAGTTCTTCCATGCCTCCAGACCTAGAAAATAATACATTAACACAAGGTCTATCATCTAAAATTCCTCAGCGAGCTTCTTCTTGCATTCTATAATCTATTTCTCATTCCCTATAAAAAATAGGTCATCCACATATAGTAATAGTATGATAGGTTCATCTTCTGTAACCTTGAAGTAAATGTTAGGGTTGAATTTACTCTTGGTAAAGTCCAAGATCGTCAGGAAACTATCTATCCTTCCATACCAAGCTCTAGGAGATTTCTTCAGGCTGTATAGGGCCTTCTTCAACTCTCATACGTGAGTTTGTCTGTCTTCAACTTCAAATCCTTGTGGTTATTCTATGTATAATTCTTCCTCAATCACACCATTTAGGAAGGATGTCTTTACATCCATTTGTTGTAAGTTCCACTTCATCCTAGATGCAAGTGCCATGATGGCTCTAATCAAAGTATACCTTGCTACTGGTGCAAATTTTTCTTCATAATCAATTCCCTCTTTCTAAGAGAAACCTCTAGCCACAAATCTTTCATTCATAATCAATTCTTTCTTTCTAAGAGAAATCCTTGTATTTGATTGGTATTCTTCCACCATTGCTTCTACCCATTCTTTCTTCTGTACAACCTCTTCATACTTTGTAGGTTCTTAATCTACAAGATCACACATTCAATCTACATAGTTGGAAAATGGCTTGGGATTCTTGCTTATCCTTGTGGAGCCTTCTCAAGTTCCATATCTTTCTGCTTCTTGTATAATTTCTCTTTCCCAAGCGGGATTTTTCTACCATGATATCTCCATCGTGGGAGGTTCTTGTGGTTCTATCATATCATGATCTTTAGTTGTTTCATCTTCAGGGAGGAATGTATCCTCTACATTTTTGGGAGGTTCATCTTCCTCATATAATTATTCATGTTGACATTTTCTGGATATCTTGAGAGATGCTTCTTCATTGAATGTTAAATATCTACTGATTTCCATATGATGGAATCTGAGAATGTAAATTCAGAATGCTTTGCATACTTCCGAGTACCCAAAAAATATTCCCTTCTTCCCAGAAGGGTCCAACTTGGTTCTTTTCTCTTTTGGTATATGAACATATACTGGACAACCGAATATATTGAGGTGACTTACTTCAGGATTCTTTCATGTGAACATCTCTTCTGGAGTCTTGAATCCAAGGTCACTAGGAGATATTATATTTTTTACATAGAAAATAGTTATTGTTGCTTCTACCCATAGATGCATTGGAATATCTTGATCATATATCATTGTCTTTACTACCTCCATGATGGTTCTATTCTTTCTTTTCACAACATAATCTTGTTGAGGATTGTAGGGAGTATCTAGTTCCCTCTTGATTCCATCATCTTTACAAAAGGCTTCAAATTATTTTGAGGCATATTCTCTGCCATTGTCTAATTAAAGTGTCTCGATTATTTTGTCTAAAAGGTTTTCTATCAAGGATTTGAATTCCTTGAATTTTTCAAACACTTTGTTCTTTGCTTTCAAGAAGTATATCCATGTTTTTATTGAATAGTTGTCAATAAATGTAATATAGTATTCAAAACCACTCAAGTATGTAGAGGAAATTGGGCCACATACATCTGAATGAATTAATTACAACATACCTTTATGTTTTTGTTTCACTCTTTGGAAATGGATTCTTGATATTCTCCCCTTTTGCACATCCTTTGTAAATGCCTTCATGGCTGATCTTCAAGTCTCATTAGAGGAAATTTGGGGTCTAAAATGGGCCTTATAAGAAAATGTGCCAAAATAAGTTTTTGTGAGTTGGAATTCAAGAAGCAATAGAATTTCAATAAAATAAGTCAACCATAATGGTTGAATTGACATATTTATCATTAAAAAAAACTACTTTTTTTGTTCATATTTTTGACATATCTCATTGTGTTTTTACTCAAATTTTGATCGAGAGAGCTCATTGGATGCGGAATTTGATTCTGCATCCAACGAGTACCCACACTGCATACTTTTGATGGACCTCTCTACCCCAAAAACAAGAAATACCTGAAAAAATGTGATGATGATGTCATCATCATGTTTTTTCAGGTATTTCTTCTTTTTGGGGTAGCAGGGTCCATCAAAAGTATGCAGTGTGGGTGCTCGTTGGATGCAGAATCAAATTACGCATCCGACGAGCTCTCCCGATCGAAATTTGACTAAAAACACAGGGAGATATGTCGAAAATATGAACACAAAAAGTAGTTTTTTTTTTCTTCCTCCAAAATTAATCAATATTATTTTATTATTTTAACTATTATTTTATTATTTTAACTATTATTTTATTATTTTAACTATTATTTTATTATTTTCCTTAGGGGGGCCATTTTAGACCCCACAATTCCTCTAATGGGTAATCTTGTCACTACTTTCTGCACATGAGGTAGTGCTTTGTAATTTGTGTGGGAAAGAATCCTATGAAACAGTTCACTAGGGTTAGTGGTAACATGAACACGGGTTGTTTCTAAATGTCCCTTGAGTTTATACATTCCTCCTTCTTCTTCGCTGATGACAACTGCATCTTTAATTAACTTTTCTTTGGGAAACATGAGCACTTGTCCATCCATGAATGCAACTCTATATCGTTTCTTGTCTATGCTGAGATAGAAAGTAAGTTCTTCTTTAGACCTGGTACATATAAAAATTCCTTCATCTTCAGTGAGTTTTTAGAATCAAGCTTGTAGCTTGCTTCACCAATTCCTTTGATTGGATATTGATAGTCATCTCCTAGTGATACTTTTCGAGGAGAGTTCTTTTATTCAAGTTTTGACAGAATTTTATTTTGTCCCATCATGTGATTTGAAGCACCACTATCAATAATTCATGTGTCTTCTCCAGGTGTTACAGACCTAGAGAGTGTAGAGAATAGTACATACTCTTTTGCATATTCTTCTCTTGCTTGCTTCCTTTAAGGTCTTTCTTCTTCTTCTTCTACTTGATCCTCATCCTTAGCTAGATGTGTATGATGTCTTTTGTTTTTTCTTCTTCTTCTTGTATTCTTATTTTTTCAAAGAACAATTTGTGGAAATGTGTCCTATCTTATCACAATTGAAATATTGAAAGTTGGAGTAGTCCCTCTTTGGGAAACTCTCTCTTGTTCTTTGGAACCTTTTGTGAGGTTGAGACTCCTTATGGTTTCACTTTTTGAAGTTGCATTTAATTCTTATTTTCTTGGTATGGGTGGCTAGGGCTTGATCATATTCATTCAGTAGAGCTTCTCTATTGGCCACTCTAGCCTCCTTTTGAATACAATCTTCCCATACAATATCAAACTTTGTGCTTTCAATTCTGGCACACATAGTTTGGATGAATGATTCCCAGGGTGTAATGAGACCATTAAGAGTAGTCATAACCAACGCATCTTCATCAAGGTTGTCTTCAATGGCTTCTAGTTGTTCCTTGAACTGGGAGACCCTTGTGAAATAGTCCTGGATGGATTCTCCATGACTCATCTTGGTTCTCTTCAATTGATCTCTTAGATTCATCTTTATGTTGATGTTTCTTGCTTCACACATCCTTACTAGGGCATCATAAATTTCTTTCAAAGTCTTCTTGGATTACACTTAAGGGATCAATTGATCCTTGATAGAGTCATCAATAATCCTTTGTGCCCTAATCAGATCCTTTTTGTGCTTCTCCTTAGCTTTAGTCTCATCATGTTCTGCAATTTCTTCCTCGATATATTTTTCAAGATCATCTCCCTGAGAATGAGACCAATTATCTATTTCCATGCTCAGTAATTATCTATGCCTTCTAGTTTGTCCTCAAGCTTGGTGCTTGGGGCCATCTTGTAAGAAGATTACAAAAACATGAAATTATTGAAAATGAGAAATTGATCTTACTGGGAGATGCACTTGACTTAGGAGAGTTGACTAGTGTGCTTGGTTTCTAGAGATCTCAAGCCTTCACCTTTCAAAATTGACTTGCAAGATTCTACATTGCACTTTTCGGGTTTTCTAGGTTTCTACAATTTTCTAGTCTAGTTTCAATCTACAGACGGCACAGTGGATGTGCTCTAGGAGGGCACAACTTTATATGCAGTAATATCTTCAAAAATCCATTATTTTTTTAAACCCTAATTTCTTGTCGAAGAGGGAGAGAGGGATCTTTCACCTTATGAAAGTTGTCCTATTTAGGTTAACTCTAATACCATGTTAAGATTCTCTATGCTAAGTTATACTATCAACATTCAATTCAATTTCACAATAATAATAGCATACAGGATCACTAAAAGAAACTGTATCACAAGATCAACATAGATTTACCCGAGGAAAACCCAAAAGGGAAAAACCCAACAAGAAAAGCTTCCTCAATATAGATGATCAAAAGATAAAAGATAGGACTTCAGAATCGTCCTTCTCCTTAACTAAGTTGGCCCCACTAAACTTGACTGGGATGACTTCTCTAGGATGACTCAAAACAACTTTATATTATATTTGGGAGGGTGCTAATAACCCAACTTACCATGGAGGGTTTTCCTCATGAATCTCTACTGACCTAATACAATAATATCATCGTGACAAAGGAATAATAATATCTTTGAAAGGTTACATCAATAAAACATATTTAGAATATTCTTCAAAGTTACAATAATTCAACATGTTGAAGGTAACATGATAGCTTCAAGAAAAATGAAACATGGGAAATATTTTGAAAAAATAAGCCTAAATATGGGGATTCCAATTCTAGCAAAAATAAGGAAAATAAGGATTAGAAGATTGAATAAATGACCAAAATCATAACAGGTATGTCAAATAAACTAACTAAACTTGAAACTAAAGTAAACAATCAGAATAGAAACCCTAAATGAATATGGAAAAAAAACAAAATCAATTTATACGACCTTTTAATCAAATCCTATACAAAGAAAGGATAAATGAAGATCCTCTTACACATCCCCTAGGTAGATAAAATCATGTGGATCATTTCATATATGTTCCCCCTCATGGAGAGTATATTGAGCCTATTGATGGATTAAACTAGATGCATTATGCAATTGAAGTTATGAACTTAACTCAAAATCAATATCAAAGGTTTTTACATGAATATGTATATTAAAATGAACCTAAGACACAAGAGAGATATTTTCTTAGCCCTAAAAATGAGTATGGCAATTAGACTCATTCTCATGTCCCTAAGAAAGTGTCTAAAGAATTGAAATCAATAAAAAATTATGAGAATATAACCTTTGTGAAAAGCGTAGAAGATCTAATCATGAAAAGAAAGATCTAGATAAGTTTTCTCAACCTTTTGATATAGAACATGAGCTGTCTAAACTCAATATTTCAATACCTTTAACAAAAATTGCTTCCAATCGGGCATATATGAATCAAATTGAATGGTAGTGTTACTTAATATTGTGTTGGTAGGAAACCAATGCATTATTTGTTTAGTGTTAATATGATATCACTCTTCTTACTCTTAGATATCATGTTGTATAATGGCTATCTTATTGGTTGTGTAGATAAGTAATACGTATGGATTTTTTTTCTTAATTGATGTTTATAGATTATTTTTATGTGTTGTGTATAATATGTTTTTTTATATGTTAGATAAATAAGTATCATAATCTACCTATTATTCCATGATGAAAACTTCATTACATACCATCAGTATGGAAAGCTATTAATAACATTATCTAAAGTAGCATCTTAAACTAGGATCTATAAAGTACCAAGAGGCATCCAACTTCTTCAATTGATCTATCATTTAACTTAAATGTTTTATACATTTATAAAGGAAATTTGATCCCTCTTCATGCTTGATGGATCTATTTTTTTATTAATAAAAAAATTATATTTTTAATAAATTTTTATTTGGTTTTAATTTTTTATTTTATGAGCCAATATGAGCGGATATGGATATTTTTTTATTTTATTTTTAAATTTTAAATTTAAATTTTGGTGAGCACTCATAATTAAAACTAGAGCCTTTAAATCAAGAATACAACATATGAATTTTGACATTCTTAGTTTCATAAGTCTCCTATTATAGCATTAGTTAAGGATTTAGAAAATTCTACTCTCTATGACCATTTGCTTCAAAGGAAGTGGAAAGTTGATATGTTGCATTATTTTAACAAGTGAAATTGTTGGTTCCAATCTCTTCATGGCCTTTATGCTATTTGGATGGGATGTATAGATCGGATTTTAAGATGAATCTATGCTGGGTTAGATAAATTTATTAATAGATATCCATATTGATGGTATGCAACAAAGTTTGCATCATAGCATGATAGTATCTCATGAACCCTT
>LPNX010285980.1:31844-76132 GCA_001517045.1 Pseudotsuga menziesii | reverse complement strand
GATGCATTAGTGTGTTCTATACAAGCACATTTGAGTGAAATTTTTGGCTTAATCCAAGCTTTATGCAATAGTTCCGGTTGATTTGATTGAGCCCAAGGTGTCATTCAACGTGTGCCCCAAAGGATTAGAATGGTTGTTATATTGGAAGGCACTAGAGCTCAAGGGTCTCATTTACTATGATGTCATGCAATGTTATGTTCACGAGGGTGTATTGAATGTGTTGGTTATTGTATCCTCAATGGTGCTATCTGATTTTCACAAAGGAGGATGGGGAAGAGATTGTGGTTCAAGCTGAGTCGAATGCTTGTGTGTCTTTGCTCTGATTCAATGGTGGGTTGGATAGTTGATTTTTTTTGGCTGAAGTCAATGATATTTATGCCATTCATCTCAATAAATTTCCATTTGCATTTACTCTCGGTTGGTTTGATCATGTTTTCATTTAGGGAGATTTACCTTTGCATTTATTGTTGGTGGGTGTTGGGTAATGTGTTTTATTTGGTTTTTATTGTATATCGTCTTTGATGCATAGAGACATTTCTAGTTGGCATTTACCTTGTACCATTATGTTGTGAAAACATTTGGGTCTTCTTTCATTGAATCAAATGATGTCAGTTGTTGAGTTTGGACTTGTTTCTTCGGTGTCTAGCGGTTTTTGTGTTTGTGTTGTCTATTTTTTGAATCATGACTATGCATTTGGTTATGGGAATTCAAGCATGTGGCCATTTTCAATATTTGGGACTTGGTTGAGAAGGTGTTGAGCTTCTTCCCACCTCTTGAATTTAGTCTTCAACACTAAAACTTGAATTTAGTGTGTTAAATTTGATGCAATTTTTGTATATCTTGTTGGATTTTGACCTATGTACTATTTGATCTTGTTAGGTATTGTAAAAGAGAGGAAACTGCCTAGACAATTTCTATAAGAAATCGAGGATCATTGTTGACAAGGAGAAAATAGAACTTTTGTGAGGTAAGCCTCCTTTGCAATGAATTATTGTGTTGTAAAGAAATTGAATGCAAAATTTGTTGTAGTGATTTTGTGTCATTTTCTCTTGAATTATGGTTATTGTTCTATATGGTTATAAAACCTAAAAAAAAAAATGTATGTTTTGGGATGAAATTACTTTTGGTTCTATGTTGTAAGGATTGTGTGGCATTTATGCTTCAATTGTGGTGGGTTTTATGTGTTAAATAGAAAACTGAAAGAGAATTATGTTCTTGGGGCTTCAAGTACTTGGTGTTTTATGAAATGTCCTTGAATTGAATTATTAGCTCAGAGCTTCTCTGTGCGTATATTTTCCAGAGTGTGAAACATGTAGGGTACTCAAATTTATTTCTTTATTTCGCATTATGTAGTGTAATTGAGTAATATATGTTGGGATCATGGGTTTGTATAGTTCATACTTTTCTTATTTTGGGTGTTTTTATTGTGAGGTATGATGCAAATGCCTCTTCTAGGGTTTGAATAGATATGGAATTTTCTAAATGTTATGTCAATGGTCTTGTTTATGGATTATGTATGGGTGCATTGAATTAACAACAGTTGTTTTCTTACTATTGAACACACGACTTGGAAATCTTGTTGCTTGTGTGAAAAGCATTAGAACCATAATCTATAGATTATTCATTGATTGTTGTGTCCATCAATGTTAATCCAGGTGTTATTGCATGGTGGTTTTCTTGTCTATTTTACATGAGAATGAATGGATTTAGGATTGGATAGTGATGAGCACTATGAACATTATTAGTATAGAGATTTTTTTTAGGCTTTCAAGCTATCAAGAATCCTCTAATATTTGGGGTCATCCCAAAAGAGATAAACAATGAAGGATTTAGAACACAAGCCATGGCATGTGACCACAAAGGAGAATACGTGTGGTAACTTGGATGCAACAGATCACCATATATCCTAAATAGATATTACGAATAAGACGAATAGAACACTGCAAAGTATGCACAATATACAAGAAGTGGGGCCGAGAAATTAAATCAACAGTCGAGATCAAAAACATGTGGGTAAAAGGACATAGAGCTTAGGAGGACAAAGTGGTTATTAAGTAACAAGTTACAAAAAGTAGGACTAATCTTATTGTTATCATGCATTACCTATCAATAACTTGCAAGGATTTATAATGGGCCTAAGGGGTTGTTGTGCCATAAAATTCTCACTACCCATGGCCAAATATTATTGGCCATTCCTCCTTGAGAAATTTTTGAAAACTTCCTAGGAGAGTGAGTGTTACTTGAACTTGTTGTTGTTAAGTCTGGTAGCTAAATGAGGGAAAAGGTTATACCCAATGATGATATTAGGTTTCAAAGCTTCTCTTCTTGCACAGAAGTCTAAGGAATACCATCCAAATAATCCATACATTGGTCTATACCGTCTATGAACAATATCTTGCAAGCAACTACTATAATAGCCAGTGCTTCATCCACACTAGGGAATGATAAGTGTATGGAATTAGAATAAATGAGTTGAAGACATGTAGTATAATTATCACCCTTGTGATAGGTTCTAACCTTCATTTCAATAGGCATTTTCTTATTGTCGGAAGTCCAGCAATGAGAAATCTTAGCTTCCTTAAACTAAGAATTTTTCAAAACCTTAGAATGGAGGTACAAAGGATTTGTTTTTTCATCAAGCAAGTGCAGTTTCACATTAGCAGTTTTTTGATCTCCCATTTACAAGAATTGTTTGGCCATTTCACCCTGATTTTCAAATACAATTATCATGTCTATTGTTAAACCTTTGATTGTGATTATGATTGTTAAATCTTTGTTTGTGACCCTGAGTTATGTGTTTTACGATGAGTGTTATGGATTATATATAGTGTTTAACCCCATGTACCCATGGAATGGATGTGGGATGACATCACTGAATTATAGTCATTTCTCTCTCTCAGTTAATTTCTGTAAAATTATAAATTATATTTATCTATAATATGAAATGTGGCATGACACAACTTTTTACAAATGTTAAAGTTTAACACTACTAATTAAATTACTTAATTTAAACATGGATGTGGGATATACACCCACAGTGAGGAGTGGTGCACCCAAGTTTGTGTGGCTTAATTCTCCATGTTTCCAAGTCCTTTTTTCCTCTTGGTGTGTTTTTTTATCTAGAACCATATTGGTTCTGTGCTCTGAAGAATCCAAATTGATGCCATGTCAGTTCCATGTTGTCTATCCATAGTGTATTTTTGGTTGTGAATATTGGGTAACATTGATTTGAATTAAAGTAGATGTGACTTAAAATTAAAATTTCAAATTTCAAATTATTTATTTTATTTCGAAATGTAGAAGAAACTTTTGTGATAAATAATTTTAAAAACCTGAAAATATGGACAATGGCTTGTACACAAAATAGTGTTATGAACGACTTATGGAAGCTAGTTTTTCCAAGATTGGGATTTACCCCCACCACTCCTTTTCTCCACATTTTGTCCTTGCCCCCCATATAGCTCCTCTCTCCTAATAGGTGAAAATTAACTAGATCTTACCTTAAAATTATATATTATATATATGTTTTGATTATTATGTCAGTTCAAGGACATATAGTGTGTTCCATACAAGCACAATTGAGAAACTTTTTAGTTTTAAACCAAGGTTTATGCAATAGTTTGGGGTTGATTTGATTGAGCCCAAGGTACCATTCAACGCGTGTCCTCTAAGATGAGGATGGTTGTTATACTATAAGGCCCTTAGTGTCAAGTGTCTCATTTACTATGACATCAGGAAATGTTATGTTCATCACGGTGTATTAATAGTGTTGTTTATTGGAATTTTAATAGTGCTATCTGATTTTTACAAAGGAAGATAGGAAATAGATTGCGGTTCAAGCAGAGTCAAGTGCTTGGATGTCTTTTCTTGGCTGTGTTTTTCCTAATTCAATGGCGAGTTAGATAGTTTATTTTTAGGATGAGGTCAAGGACATTTATGTCATTCATCTACATAACTTTTCTTTTGCATTTACTTTGGGTTGTTTGGATCATGTTTTCATTTCGGGAGATTTCCCTTTGCATTTACTGTCTATGGTGTTGGGAAATGTGTTTTATGTGGTTCTTATTGTATATCATCTTTGGAGTATGGAGATGTTTATTTTTGGAATTTACCTTGTACCATTATGTTGTGGGGACATTTTGGTATTCTTTCATTCAATCAATTGATGTCAAGTGTTCATGTTGGAATTGTTTCTTTGATGTCTAAAGGTATTTATATTTGTGTTGTCTATTTTTTGAATGAGAGTTGTGCATCTGGTTATGGTCATTGATTCATGGGACCATTTTCCTTATAGTATTTTCTGTATTTGGGACTTGGTCGAGAAGGTGTTGAGCTTGTTCTTGCCATATGAATTTAGTCTTCAAAATTGTAACTTGAATTATGTGTGTTAAATTTGATGCAATTTTTTTATATGTTGTTGGTTTCTGACATGTTTACTATTTGATTTTGTTAGGTATTGAAAAATCAAGGAAAGTACCTAGATGGTTTCTAGAAGAAATCAAGGGTCTTTGTTGCCAAGGAGAAAATAAAACTTTTATGACATAAGCTTCCTTTGTAAGGAATTATGGCGTTGTAGAGAAATTGAATGAAAAACTTGTTATGGAGATTTTCTACCATTTTCTCTTGAATTATGGTTAATGTTCTATGTGGTTGTAAAACCTAAAAAAAATGTGTGTTTTGGGATGAAATTACTTTTGGCTCTACGTTGTAAGAATTATGTGGCATTTATGCTTCAATTGTTGTGAGTTTTATATGTTGTATAGAAAATTGAAAGTGAACTATGTTTTTGGGGCTTGAACTACTTGGGGTTTTATGAAATGACCTTGGATAGAATTATTGGCTCATAACTTCTATGTGAGTATATTTTCTAGAGTGTGAAACATGTAGGGTACTCAAATTTATTTCGATATTCTCCATATTGTTGTGTAATTAAGTAATATATGTTGGGATCATGGATTTGTATAGTTTGGACTTTCCTTAGTTTGGTTGTTTTTATTAGGAGGCATGATGCAAATGTCTCTTATAGGGTTTATATAGATATGGAATTTTCTAAATGCTATGTTGATGGTCTTATTTATGGATTATGTATGGGTGCATTGAATTAACATCAATGGTTGTTTTTCTATTGAACTCACAATTTAGAAACTTTGGTGCTTATGTGAAAGGCATTGGAACCATAATCTATAGAGTATGCATTGATTATTGTGTCCGCCAATGTTAATCTATGTGTTATTGCATGGTGGTATTCTTGTCTATTTTGCATGAGCATTAATGGATTTAGGATTAGCTAGCGATTAACAATATGAAAATTTTCTTTAGTCATTATTCCATAGCTGTAGTTTTTTGAAAAGGAGGAAACCTATGGTGGTAGTTTTTGGTTTCTCGACAGTTTTAGACCCTAAAGAAAGTTTATCGTCACAAGAACCTTGTTGAAATCCTTCACGGATGTAAGCTCATCATTTATTTTTGTTAAAATTTGGTTTTTATGATGGGTAGAGTTTTTCATAGGGTTTCGGTTTGGTAAGATTGATAATTTTTTTTCCTTAAATTCATTTTGTTGATGTTTTTTAATTTATTAATTTAATAATTTTTTAATTATTAACAATGTTAGTATGATAGGTGTTTTTTTTTTAATTTCTTTGTGTTTAATATTTAAATTTCTTATAGAGATTTTTTTATGCTTTCCACCCATCAAAAATACTATAATATTTGGGGATCATCCCAAAAGAGATAAACAATGAAGTGCATAGCACACAAGTTGTCGCATGTGACCACGAAGGATAATATGTGTGCTAGCTTGGATGTAGTGGATCACCATAGATCCTAAATAGATATAACATCAAAGATGGATATAGAACCAAAAAGTATGCACAAAATACAAGAAGCGAGGTTGAGCTAGTCCATGGGGACGAGAAATTAAATTAACGGTCCAGATCAAAATCATGAAGGTAAAAGGAAATATACGTTAGCAGGATAAAATCGTGATCAACGTACAAAAAGTAGGATTTAATCCAACTATTTTTATGCATTGCATGTCTATAGCTTGCAAGGACGTAGGATGGGATTGAGGGGGAGGCGTCTCATAAAAAGATTGGGATGTGTGGCCAAATATTATTTGCCATGCCTACTTGGGACCTTTTTGAAAACAACCTATGAGAGTGAGTGTTATTTCCCTGGGAAACTAGGGTGGTTACGACTCAAGAAAAATAAAGTGGTATTTGGTATCAATGTCCACATCATCCCATCCCATCTCATCCAACTGTTAGGTGTTCCTCGTGTATTAGTGTGCACATCATCCTCCCTTATCAAATCACATCCTACCATTTGTTCACAATTCAAATTTCCCAACCGTTTCAAAGGAATTCAATTGTTAGTCTTGATTCATTGCCATTTGGTTATCCAGAGCTCCAACCGATAAACCATCGTACATATGTACATTCTGATTCAACTAGTTCTAAATCTGAGGTCAAGTCAGATTCCATGTCAACTAGCCCCCATGTAATTTATCGACCACTCTTCTATGTTTACAAGTTTACTATTGTAAACCTAAAACATACCCCAACTTGGTTAGTTTAGTAATTCTTACCCTGAACTAGTAAACCTATCCATCAAAATGTCTTAGACCACTAACAAAGTAGGACATAATCCCAAAATGTTTGGAAATGAACCCATATATGAACATTACGTTGTCATTCACTATGTTGATGTAGCCTATTCCAACTCAAATTTAACTATCAGAGAGGACCAAATTCTAGCATTTGAGGACCAAGACCCATTTAAATTGTGGGAATCGGGTATGGCACGGTATGTATGTCCCCAAGTGGTTTATTTTAATAATTTGACAAGCATGTTCTCATCCTTATTTTACCCAAGTCATAATTTAATCACATCCTAATATATTTTTATATTTTTTCATCATATAGAGGATGGGAGTATCAATAAAATGTTGTGCATTCCCGATAAGGAGGGACGCTAGCATATAGAGGAGAGAAGGATGGAACTCCTATATCAAACCATGAGCCCCACAGACAAAACATAGGTCTTAACCTGACACCTATAACCTGAGATGATAACTCAATAGTCCAAGCCACATTTGAATACTATGTTTTTCAAGAAAATCTTCAGAAAAGATATATCTCTCACGTGCACTATCCTCGTGTTGAGGCCTGGAAATTCGCAGGCAGCAACAGTAAGGGATTCTCCTCAATCAACGTTCCCAACTAGCTTGTTGACTGTTTGGAATAGGGAATCCATCCGGTTTGCGGTCCGGCTACCATAGGTTAAGGTAACAAAACAAGGGTTTTACCGGTTGCGGCCCGGTCCACCGAGTTTTTGTATTTTTTGACTTAAAAGTGAAATGAAAGTGCTTTACTAAATGCTGGGTGGTGAAGGATGCAGGGAGCGGTCACAATGTGATGCGCAGTTCCTTACCTCTCGTCTTAAGCTCACCAACATCTAAATCACACATGCATAAAAGAACTGAAATAACTATTTATCTATCTAACTACCTATCCCCGAGGAGCAAGAATGTAATTTATGTATGAGTAATGTGTATGTGCATGCATAATAAAAAGCAATTACAGATAGTTGATATTCCTTATTATAAACATGAACAATTGAAGGTATTTCAACAACCAGATAGCTAATTGTTGTATGAACAACATACATTACTCATGGTGGTCATTTCCTCAAAATAAATCAGAAATCATTCATACAAAGACATAGGTCATAGAGTTAGAACGATCTCACGATTCATGGACATCATACTAAAAAACAAAATAGTTCATCTTTCAATTGTCCACGGCACAACATTTGAAATCCCACCGATCTTTCTTCAACAGGAAAACCAAATATTTTATTGCAAACAGAAGTAGTTCTTCTTACAATAACCTCTCCAGTCTAACTGGGGGAAAAGTCCCCTTTCTTTCTACGCTTCCTACTTTTATACAAAAGGTAAAATGGTTGGGCTTCCCAAAGTGACCTTTGGGCTTCCCAACCTTCTGTTTTCGCAACGCTTCACTATTCAATGTCTTTACAAAATGTTACAAAATACAACGATGACTCATCCCTTACGAAGAGGGCCCTGCTTGGCTTTCTAGGAACTTCTTCCACGCTACAGCTTCACTAGCGATGCCTTCAAAAGTGCTAGGCTCCAAAAACTGAATGTTTATCTCAAATTTCTCAGCTTGATTCTTGATAGCCTCGATCTCTGCTGGGCTCAAACAAAGTTGATCTTCCAAAAAACGTACACTAACGGCTGGGTGGCCCACCTCATTCTTCAAAACTAGGTCATCAATAGCCTTGATCTGTTGTGTTCTGGCCTCTGCATATTGATATCTGCTATGCAATATTTCTATGAAGGTTTCATGGTCTGGGCACTCATCAAGCTTATGCTCAGCATCTTTCTGACACCGGTTGAATGTATTAAGGAGCCTCCTGAAGTATTCTGAGCATGCCCCCTGTGTCCTTTTGACGGTCTTCTTGAAGTATTCAGTGGTGCTGACAGCGAACTCTACTAGGTCATGGTCTCTTTTGAGGGCTTGATGGTCTTTGGCTGTTAGCTCTGCTAGAGTCTCTACATTATTTTCCAGCCTTGCCATTCTGGCATTCAGTACTTCAAGAACATCTTGGGGTCTTTCCACAAAGAAGGAGGCGGTTTCCATGATCTCCCATAATCAGCTATCAATCTGAAGGACTTTGCACCTTTCTTCCTCCAAAGCAATCTGCAGATGTAGCATTTTAGCTTTATGAGCCAAGATATGTTCTTTGAATGGTTGGAGGTCGACTTGATGTCCCTTTGCTACCTCCAGATCGACAGTTAGGGAGGTAATCTGCTCTTGATGCTTTTTGTTTAGATCTCGGGTGTGTACTTCATTGGCCTACAAGAGGATCCTCTGTTGTTCTTCTAGTTCTTCCACCTTTCCCAGCAACTGATCCTTTTCCTTCTTCAGCTCCTGATTTTTTGCTTGCACTTGCTCAGGGTATTCTTCTGTAGTCCCTTGAGACTGCCTCTCTTCATGTAAAATCTGCAATTCAGCTTCAGCAATCTTCATTTCCTTCTGCAAGTGTTCAAATTTCCGTTTTAATCGGTTTCCTTCCTCTCTTCCTTTCCTCAAGGTATCCTTCAGCTGAGACGAGGATTTCTTAGATGACTTCAATTCAGTCATCACCTTGTTTATGTTATCTGCTAAGGCATCGATCATTGCAGCCTCGACTCTTAGCGTGAACATAGGATCGAGGTCTGTTCCTAACATGATAACTGTATCTGTTACCATCTTTCTAGATAGATCTTCTGCTTCAATTTTCCTTTCTGTCCTCCTCGTTATTCTCTTCGTGGCCCTGTCATAATAGACATTATTGAAGTCAGGGACTTATTCTCCCTTTTTCTGGATGAAAGGCACTAGATGGAGCGCAGGGGCCACAGGGGTACTGGCAGCGGGTACTTGATAGGTATGTACCTCGGGGTTTTCCTCCTCCTGGGTCTGCCCTGTTGCTGTCTTGGAAACTGACTGCTGTGTCAACTTCATTCCTTCAGCTTCTCATGTTTGGAGCTCCTCATCGAGCTTTCTCTTTGTTTCTTCAGCTGCTTCTTCTCCCATCTGCATCCATTCTGCAGCCTCCCTTTCCAACCTTTGAGCTTCTTCCTTTCTCCTTTTAGCCCCTTCTTCAGCCCTTTTCTGTTCATCACCTTTCCCGCCTATGGTAGTGATTTTCTTCTTAAATCTTTTGTTTAGTGCCGTCGTGTTTGGGGGATTCTGGAAGACATATTCTACCTTATCGAAATGATGGGTATATTCAAAAAATTATGCTCTTTACAGTGCTCAGCTATTTTACCGAGAGTATCATTTTGCCAGAAAGGCATCTCACCAAAATGGAACTTCTCTAGTTCCTCTATGAATTCGGCAGCTTGTTTCACCCTGGTGAATTTGTAGCTACCTAGCTTGAATGGCAAAGGAGGGTATGCAGTCTTCTTATTTTGGAATAAAAAACTACCTATTCCGTCAATGAACACCTGCTTGACCGCTTCTTTATGGATTATATAATCCGTTGCATATTTGGGTAGCAGTAAAGGTGTCTTCGATCCTCCAAACATTCTGAAATACATGCCATGGTCAGTCAGGAAATAGTCTGCATGTTCTTCTATTACCTGCATGGCACCTTCTGACATACAGTCACATTCCTTCCCAAAAATGAGCGTGTACGGAGGCATAATGAAGTGCTCACAAACCTCTTGGTAATCGCTATGGTACTGGTGAGCTCACAATGGTCTATAAGCTGCATACATGGGCATCCTTTCCCTGTCCCAGATGCACTTGAAACCGGGGAAGGGCTGGTTGCACAATATGCAATCTATCAATATTGAACTCATGTAGAATTTGAACCTTTTCTGATCTTCTCCTCCCAAGGCTGTGGCCAAGCAAGAGGAAAGACTGCTTGATACAAGGCTGGCCCAATTTAAGACAGTTCCTTGGTATTCCACATGAAAAATAATGGGTATCCATTCAATCTTGAAGAGTCTTCCATGGGCCCTCCCAAATATCCTATTAACCATCAGGGCTATAAATCTGTAGGGAGGCCTCAATCTCGCTGTATCATACTCACCGGCTGGCGTGTATCGGTAAAGCTTTCCTTGCAAGAGAATTTTCTTAAGAGTTTCCACCAGGTCCATTCTGACGTTGTCTAGCCAATCATCTGATAGGAAAACCTGGGCTTCTAGTAGGTGATAAGCCAAAGCCACATATCTAGGGATAAATGTAGCATAGCCCTGTCCTTCAACATTTCCTATGATCATTGTGGTTGTATTTGTTCGGGGCAGAATCCAGCCAATTACCTCAGAGCATGGGAACAGCTCTGGTCTGGTGGCAACTTTCATGATAGCAGATTTCTCTATGTTAGCATAGATGGGTTCTCCTTCGAGACCCATCTCGGGAACCTCCCTACGGGAAATTAATCTATATATTCCACCCCATTTGTACCTAGGTTCAACACCAAAAACACATTGAGTGTCTTCATATATGTATTCAGTCTTTGTTTCAGCTTCTGTTTATGGCATTTCTTCCACCACTGGGGCCTTCTTATTCTGTCTTTTGGACATTGTGAGTTCCTCCTACCATGGACAACACCTTGATATATTAAGCAATTCAAATTGCAGATATTCACAAGACATTGTGCAGAAAAAAAAAAAAAAAAAATTATTTCTTCTGTGTATAATATGACAGCAACTAGTCGATGAAACTAAGATATAAGCTTGCATAACCTGACTGGCCTGACTAACAGGATTATTACAACCAAATGCACACTATTAGTGATCTCATCTATATCCTGGCATGACACAAAAAATTTATGTATGATATTAAAACATCCCATCAACCATCTTCTAGACTGCAATAAAATTACATCCATATGCAGAGTGCCATTTTCATGTGTTTAATGTGGTAGCAAGTAGAGAAACAAATGCATGCATGCACAACCCAAAAGCTGCATAATACTAACTTTATCAACCATACTTGAGCCAGTACTAAATCTACATTACTATGCAATATGTCGTTTCTCTCATGATATCAATCCATGAAGCAAACACATGTATATCATATGCGAGGTGCAGCATTCAACTATTGTTCTATTGCATAGCAAACATAGAGAAGGGTTGAGTATATCAAGATCATGCTAGCCGCCTATGTTTTCCAACATCAAACATTTTAACAATAAAGCCCAGCAGACACAAAACTAACAAAGACTTATGCGGTTTGTAGCAGAAAAGTTACATTATCTTGAATACACTTTTCGCTCTCTGCAGGGATTATTCTCACTTTTCTGCACAGGATGCTTCCATAAAAAACCCTACCCATGTTGCTTTCAATTAACGAACTATAATGGTAACACATCCCTTCTAACCCGCTAGGGTTTTAGGCGACTGACCACAAAAGGGCCACGCATGATGGCGTGAGCAACACAGGATGGGGCTCGAGCGGTGAGGGAAACATCAGTAGTAACCATGAAATCCTCTCAGAGACATATCCCCTCCGGCAAACCGCAGGTTCAACATTAAGCTTCGACGAGGCCGTGCAGAACCGCATAGGTGAAATGGATATGGCTCATAGACCCGGTAACGCACCACAGGATTAGCGCCCCGAAAACCCCAAAGAAACCCATAGCAGGCCTAACTCTTACCCATCATGACTATGCAAGGTGGTTTGGCACAGACGGCGTAACGACCGTCTGCACCGAAACCCTTCAACTGCTATGTGCACAAGGTAGCAAACTAAATAGTGGTGAAAAGACAAAGCTGCTCTGAAGGTTAAACTGCCCCCCCCTCCCACAGTCAAAAAGATAAAATCCCACTCATATAGGCTTATAACCTAGCTGGATGAGGAAAACAGCCGGGAACACCCAAACTACGGGAGAAAACCACTAACAGTTTAAGTGCATCGGGGAAAATGATGAAAAGGCCTACCTGGTAACCCGACAAATATGGCGAGTCGATGACAGTCGGGCCTCTACCTCTGCCACCTAGAAGCTGGTACAATGATAGCAGGGACCTTCACTTCCTCCAGAAAATGACAGCTCAACGGCGACAGTGCTCGGCAGCGAAAAATAACAATATAAAAAACCGAATGTGATCCCCGTATATATATAAAGTCTCACACATGCGAGGAGAAAATAAACCGGGCATCAGAGAGATTTTCGCATTAGAATCTGGGAGCAATCTGCCTTCCACAACGACGGATGGGCACAATATATACCCAGCCGGCGATACACGTGTAATGGGCAATAATCAAAATATCGGACGAGAAACAATTCAGGATCGAAAGGTGAGAACTCAAAACCTTCCGCAATGGCGGAAAGCCACAACATCAACCCGTCCGCAACGGTGAGAAAGGCGCGTGAAAATAATGATTGGACGTTGGTGGAATTCTGAGTCGAAATTCAACAGCTTACACTCTTCCACAACGGAGGATACTCATAACAAAACACCGTTCGCAACGGCGTAGAGAGCGATGGTAAAAGGCTCCGATACACAGCCAAAAGAAAACCAAAAACATAAGTCGAAAAGAAAGAGAAAATCAAAACCCGAACTGACCCACAACGGCAGAGGCCAGAAGTGAAGATCCGTCCGCAACGGCGGACAAGGAAATAATCATACCTCCCGACGTAGAACCAAAAACCACCCGCAACGGCAGGAAATGCAAATGAACCAACTTTCGATCCAGAATGGCTTCAAAGGTATTCAAAGGGAAACGATAAGCTTGATTATGCATGGGATTACTTTAAGAAAAAACATCAGATCGATTGATAGAGCAGCCCAAGTGCTGAAAAATGTTCCAAAGTCATTAGACCAAATAAGGAAGAAAATCAAACTAATCCAAGGCAGAGGGGGGTCGTAAAAGTTTTAGAATTTTGGGAAATTGTTGCAGCTGCAACAATTGGTGACTACCTGGTGAACCCCAAATTTCTGAATTAACTCTTTCCCAGTGCAAGACCGTCTGAATAAAAGTTGAAATCTTCTAGATGTCTTCATCCTTGGGTTGGCCAACTTAAGCATTTAAACCATTGAGAAGTAGTCTATGGTAACACAGAAATATTGCAAGTCTGAATACTCTTTTGAGGCCAAATAGGTGAGTTTTATTTTGCCTATCCTTAGGTAGTTTCTAGCTTGGACACCACAGGATTGTAACAGATAGTAAACAGTATTATCCTTTTGTTCCTCATTCCCATGCCAATTTGCACTTTTGTGCTATTTAAACTTTAGTTCATTCGATAGGAGTCCTCCTATATGCCTTTCTTACTGAATTTTAATTCAAGATCCTCTATCCCATAGTGTCCTTTTGTGTGAACAATGTACTTCATATTTTAGTTCACGGACGGAGAGGATCTTGTGGCCCTTTAGTACTTCATGCTTGTCAAGCTTTGCTTTAGAGTGTCTTATTTCTTTCAGGAGTTTTGACTCTTAATAACTTTTAGCCTTTTCTTAATTTATGGCATGGGATCATTTATATATGATATACTGTTTCACTCTGCTTCCTTTCTGTGGGTCTTATGCTGTCACTCCCTTGGGTATTTAAGATGGGAAATGAATGGAGCCTCGAAATAGTACTTCAGAACCTTTTTACTTCTGAGTTATTTACAGGGATTTAGTAAGACTTCAATGTATGCATTGCCAGTCAGGAAAAATACTACTAGAAGACATTCTATCCTTTAAAACACAGTCTTTCGCTCAAGACTTTGAGTTAATAAAGAACCCTGATGTTCCCCTTGCAACCAAAAGTTTGCCTCTTTATTCAAAACAACGGCAGTAAAAGAACAACAGCATCAAATCAACTATCCAAAGAAAAAAATCCCAAAGCATTAAAGCAAGAAAAAGACACCAAGTATTAAGAAAACAAAACAATTTATTTATGTACAGCAAAAAGAAAACAAAATTTGCCCACTCCTGAAAATATTTAAAACTTGGGAGCTAAGGAATGAGCTGGATCTTAGACATGAGTTATCTAACCATGGCCTAACTGTGCTGTTATTGAAATGGAACCCATATCTAATATCCGACAGTCATCACTTTCAGCCTGAGGGAGTTGAAGGAGCTCAGGCTGAATGTCCATCATAAAACTGGCCCTTTTTGAGGAATGATGTCTTAGCTTAAGCTCAGTCAGATAGTTTCCTAGGATAGAGTCAGCAGACTCATTTCCTTCTCCTAACTTAGTGACAGTATACTTCATGTATGGTTCTCTCAGAATTTTATTGGATGTGGGGTACCCTTGAGAGGCAACAATAGATGAGACCAATCTGAAGCAAAATAACCTTTCAACCTGGCAGCCCAATCTCGGTTGAGAATGAGCCCATATCCCCTTGGTATGTCAGCCACCATAATGTCAATAAATTGACATATCTTGTTGTTCGCAGCCAAACGAATGAGGACATTCTTCATTTCTCCCACTACCTTGACACCTGTGCGATCTAATTGTGTTACTTCACGAGGTGTGGAATCTAGCTGTCCGTTAATGTTTTTACAAGTCTCCAAGGGCATCACATTCACTGCTGCTCTGGAGTCCACTAAACAATTATGGACATTATAATTCAGCATTTCTAGAGTCAAAAGAAAAGGCGGGGTGTCAAGGCTTTCTTTCCAACCTGGTTCTGGGTCTTCTTCTCCTAGTTGGTTTTGAGTCGGTATATCCTTTGTAAGCTCTTGAGTTTTATCAAAGTTTTCCCCACTAACACCTATCTGTTCTTCTACAGGTTTGACAGTCTCAGTGATTGGCTCGGCCCTCTGGTTGAGGGTATTGTTCTTATGCATTTTTCCCTCATCCAGTCTCTTAACATTCTCCTGCAAATTGTTAAATTTAGACATGACTGCATTGTCTTGTGCTATGACACCCATGTCCTTTGTGGTTGTAGATGTGCATTTGGATTTAGGAGTATCACCTTCGGTGTCAAACAGCGAAATACCATTCCATGAGAACATGGTATCATCCCCTGGTTTTCTTATGATCTGTTTCTCCTTTTCCTCCTTGCCACTACCCTTAGTCAATTTAGGGTCCAACAACTTATTCATCACCAATGTCATTGAATGTAACCATTGAGGACATTTCTTCTCAGAATGGGGTTGTTGGTGAAAGGTACAAAAATTATCCCCTCCTACTTTTGTTGTGTTTATTGATGCCAAATTGGGAGGAGGGACTTGCCATTGGTTGTTATCCTCTCTTTTCGGATAGTGGGGCTTATAGGTTTTTTGAATGTCCCTTTCCCTTTCCAGATCTATTATTCGGTTGGATAGTTTCTGGAGCATTGTCATCATTCCCTGATAATCAGGTGATTGGTCGTCTCTAGGTTTAGATAGTAGTGGGATTCTTCTAGCAGTATTCTTGTCTTCAGATGGATCAGGATAATATTATACAATCTCACTCTCAGCCTCTACCTTTTCAGCCTCTTCATAAGTCTCTACAAGTGTAGGCTTGACTTTCATCTTGGCAAACATGGCCAGCTCAGGCCCTAGGGCTGAGGTGTAATACTCAATTAAAACCTTGTCTGAATGTCTGTTAACTGTAGAAAAGTTCTTTAAGTACAGTGAAAATCTCTGAGTGAAACTATGTACCTTTTCATTCTTCTCTTTTCTTAACCGACCAATATCTTTCATCAATGAAGCATGTGTCTTCTAAGCTGTATATTTACTTCTGAAAACCCTTTCAAAAGTGTCCCAGTCAGGAATGGAATTTGCAGGTAGACCGAAATACCAAGATGCAGCTGCTCCTTTCAGAGTGTGCGGGAACAGTCTGCAGACTACATCTTCATACTCCCCAGCCCTTAGCCCTTCTAATGTTAGGTAGAAGCTTTGAAGGTGATCATCTTTAGCAATCCCTTCCTTACGGTCAAACTTGGGAAAGAGCTTGTCAAAGGCTTGGGGTAGGTTATGCAAAGGAGGCGTTAGGTTTAGAGGTGACCTAGCTCTCCATGCTGGCAGAGGGTTGGGTTGATTACCAACCATGAGCAAATGTAAACGAATGAGACGCTGGAAAAAACAGTCCTTCAAGGATAGCACCAAAATCTGTAAATATTTGGGTTAGGTTGAGAGTTTCAAAACATCTGCTGGTAGGGTAGTCTCGAGAAATTAAGTTCCACGGCCAGCCATGTACTGGCAGCCCTCCTTCTAGCGCCAAAACTATTGAGGCCTGGAAATTCACAGGCAGCGACAGTAAGGGATTCTCCCCAATCAATGTTCCCAACTAGCCCATTGACTGTTTGGAATAGGGAATTTTTCCGGTTTGTGGTCTGGCTACCGTAGGTCAAGGTAACAAAACAAGGATTTTACCGGTTGCAGCCCGGTCCACTGAGTTTTTGTATTTTTTGACTTAAAAGTGAAATGAAAGTGCTTTACTAAATGTTGGGTGGTGAAGGATGCAGGGAGCAGTCACAATGTGATGCGCAGGTTCTTACCTCTCGTCTTAAGCTCACCAACATTTGAATCACACATGAAGAAAAGAACTGAAATAACTATCTATCTATCTAACTACCTATCCCCGGGGAGCAAGAATGTAATTTATGTATCAGTAATGTGTATGTGCATGCATAATAAAAAGCAATTACAGATAGCTGATATTCCTTATTATAAACATGAACAATTGAAGGTATTTCAACAACCGGATAGCTAATTGTTGTATGAACAAGATACATTACTCATGGTAGTCATTTCCTCAAAATAAATCAGAAATCATTCATACAAAGACATAGGTCATAGAGTTAGAATGATCTCACGATTCATGGACATCATACTGAAAAACAAAATAATTCATCTTTCACTTTTCCACGGCACAACATTTGAAATCCCACCGATCTTTCTTCAACAAGCAAACCAAATATTTTATTGCAAAGAGAAGTAGTTCTTCTTACAATAACCTCTCCAGTCTAACTAGGGAAAAAGTCCCCTTTCTTTCTACGCTTCCCACTTTTATACAAAAGGTAAAATGGTTGGGCTGCCCAAAGTGACCTTTGGGCTTCCCAACCTTCTGTTTTCCTAATGCTTCACTATTCAATTTATTTACAAAATGTTACAAAATACAACGATGACTCATCCCTTATGAACTTTCTAGGAACTTCTTCCACGCTGTAGCTTCACTAGCGATGCCTTCAAAAGTGCTAGGCTCCAAAAAATGAATGTTTATCTCAAATTTCTCGGCTTGATTCTTGATAGCATCGATCCTTGCTGGGCTCAAACGAAGCTGATATTCCAAAAACCGTACACTAACGGCTGGGTGTCCCACCTCATTCTTCAAAACTAGGTCATCAATAGCCTTGATCTGTTGTGTTCTGGCCTCTCCATCCTGATATCTGCTCTGCAATATCTCTATGAAGTTTTCATGGTCGGGGAACTCATCAAGCTTATGCTCAGCGTCTTTCTAACACCGGTTGAATGTATTAAGGAGCCTCCTGAAGTATTATGAGCATGCCCCCTGCGTCCTTTTGACGGTCTTCTTGAAGTCTTCAGTGGTGCTGACAGCGAACTCTACTAGGTCATGGTCTCTTTTGAGGGCTTGATGGTCATTGGCTGTTAGCTCTGCTGGAGTCTCTGCATTATTTTCCATCCTTGCCATTCTGGCATTCAGTACTTCATGAACATCTTGGGATCTGTCCATGAAGAAGGAGGTAGTTTCCATGATCTCCCCTAATCGGCTATCAATCTGAAGGACTTTGCACCTTTCTTCCTCCAGAGCAATCTACAGCTGTAGCATTTTATCTTTCTTAGCCAAGATATGTTCTTTGAATGGTTGGAGGTCGACTTGCTATTCCTTTTCTGCCTCCAGATAAGCAGTTAGGGAGGTAAGCTGCTCTTGATGATTCTTGTTCAGATCTCGGGTGTGTACCTCATTGGCCTGCAAGAGGATATTCTACTATTCTTCTAGTTCTTCCACCTTTCCTAGCAACTGATCCTTTTCCTTCTTCAGCTCCTGATTTTCTGCTTGCACTTGCACAAGGAGTTCTTGTGTAGTCCCTTGAGACTGCCTCTCTTCATGTAAAATCTGCAATTCAGCTTCAGCAGTATTCATTTCCTTCTGCAAGTGTTCAAATTTCCATTTTAATCAGTTTCCTTCCTCTCTTTCTTTCCTCAAGGTATCCTTCAGCTGAGCCGAGGATTTCTTAGATGACTTCAATTCATTCATCACCTTGTTTATGTTATCTGCTAAGGCATCGATCATTGCAGCCCTAACTCTTAGCGTGAACATAGGATCGAGGTCTGTTCCTAACATGACAGCTGTATCTGTTACCATCTTTCCAGATAGATCTTCTGCTTCAATTTTCCTTTCTGTCATCCTCATTACTCTCTTCGTGGCCCTGTCATAATAGACAGTATTGAAGTCAGGGACTTCTTCTCCCTTTTTCTGGATGAAAGGCACTAGCTGGAGCACAGGGGCCGCAGGGGTACTGGCAGTGGGTACTTGAGAGGTCTGTGCCTCACGGTTTTCCTCCTCCTGGGTCTGCCCTGTTGTTGTCTCGGAAACTAACTGTTGTGTCAACTTCATTCCTTCATCTTCTCGCATTTGGAGTTCCTCATCGAGATTTCTCTTTGCTTCTTCAGCTACTTCTTCTCCCATCTGCAGCCATTCTACAACCTCCCTTTCCAACCGTTGAGCTTCTTCCTTTCTCCTTTTAGCCCCTTCCTCAGCCCTTTTCTGTTCATCACCTTTCCTGCCTATGGTAGTGATTTTCTTCTTAAATCTTCTGTTTAGTGCCGTCATGTTTGGGGCATTCCGGAAGACAGATTCTTCCTTATCGAAATGATGGGTATATTGGAAAAACACCTTATGCTCTTTACAGTGCTCAGCTATTTTACCGAGAGTATCATTTCACCGGAAAGGCATCTTACCAAAATGGAACTTCTCTAGTTCCTCTATGAATTCGGCAGCTTGTTTCACCCTCGTGAATTTGTAGCTACCTAGCTTGAATGGCAAAGGAGGGTATGCAGTCTTCTTGTGTTGGAATAAAAAACTACCTATTCTGTCAATGAACACCTGCTTGACTGCTTCTTTATGGACTGTATAATCCGTTGCATATTTGGGCAGCAGCAAAGGTGTCTTCGATCCTGCATGTTCTTCTATTACCTGCATGGCACCTTCTGACATACAGTCACATTCCTTCCCAAAAATGAGCGTGTACAGAGGCATAATGAAGTGCTCATAGACCTCTCGGTAATGGCTATGGTACTGGTGAGCCCACAATGGTCTATAAGCTGCATAGACGGGCATCCTTTCCATGTCCCATATGCACTTGAGACCGGGGAAGGGCTGGTTGCACAATATGCAATCTATCAATATTGAACTCATGTAGAATTCAGACCTTTTCTAAGCTTCTCCTCCCAAGGCTGCGGCCAAGCAAGAGGAAAGACTGCTTGATACAAGGCTGGCCCAATTGAAGACTGTTCCTTGGTATGCCACATGAAAAATAATGGGTATCCATTCAAGATTTAAGAGTGTTCCATGGGCCCTCCCAAAGATCCTATTAAGCATCAGGGCTATAAATCTGTAGGGAGGCCTCAAGCTCGCTGTATCATACTCACCGGCTGGCCTGTATCAGTAAAGCTTTCCTTGCAAGAGCATTTTCTTAAGAGTTTCCACCAGGTCCATTCTAATGTTGTCTAGCCAATCATCTGATAGGAAAACCTGGGCTTCTGGTAGGTGATAAGCCAAAGCCACATATCCAGGGCTAAATGCAGCATAGCCCTCTCCTTCAAAATTTCCTATGATCATTGTGGTTGTATTTGTTCAGGGAAAAATCCAGCCAATTACCTCAAAGCATGGGAACAGCTCTGGTCTGGTGGCAACTTTCATGATATCAGATTTCTCTATGTTAGCATAGATGGGTTATTCTTTGAGACCCATCTCGGAAACCTCCCCACGGGAAATTAATCTATATATTTCACCCCATTTGTACTCGGGTTCAACACCAGAAACACATTGAGTGTCTTCATATATGTATTCAGTCTTTGTTTCAGCTTCTGTTTCTGGCATTTCTTCCACCACTGGGGCGTTCTTCTTCTGTCTTTTGGACATTGTGAGTTCCTCCTTCCATGGACAACACCTTGATATATTAAGCAATTCAAATTGCAGATATTCACAAGACATTGTGCAAATATATATATATATATATATTCTTTCTTCTGTGTATAATATGACAACAACTAGTCAATGAAACTAAGATATAAGCTTGCATAACCTGATTGGCTTGACTAACAGGATTATTACAACCAAATGCACACTATTAGTGGTCTCGTCTATATCCTGGCATGACACAAAACTTTTCTATATGATATTAAAGCATCCCATCAACCATCTTCTACACTGCAATAAAATTACATCCATATGCAAAGTGCCATTTTCATGTGTTTAATGTGGTAGAAAGTAGAGAAACAAATGCATGCATGCACCACCCAAAAGCTGCATAATACTAACTTTATCAACCATACTTGAGCCAGTACTAAATCTACATTACTATGCAATATGTTTTTTCTCTCATGATATCAATCCATGAAGCAAACACATGTATATCATATGCGAGGTGCAGCATTCAACTATTGTTCTATTGCATAGAAAACATAGAGAAGGGTTTAGTATATCAAGATCATGCTAACCGCCTATGTTTTAACCATGAAATCCTCTCAGAGACATATCCCCTCCGAAAAACCACGGGTTCAACATTAAGCTTTGATGGGGCTGCACAGAACCGCGTAGGTGAAACGGCTATGGCTCACAGACCCAGTAATGCACCATAGGATTAGCGCCCTAAAAACCCCAAAGCAACCCATAGTAGGCCTAACTCTTACCCATCATGACTATGCATGGTGGTTTGGCGTAGATGGTGTAACGGCCGTCTACACCGAAACCCTTCAACCGCTATGCGCGTGAGGCAGGAAACTAAATAGTGGTGAAAAGACAAAGCTGCTCTGAAGGTTAAACTGCCCCCCCCCCCCTCCCATAGTCAAAAAGATAAAATCCCACTCATATAGGATTATAACCTAGCTTGATGAGGAAAACAGGCAGGAACACCCAAACTACGGGAGAAAACCACTAACAGTTTAAGTGCAACGGGGAAAATGACGAAAAGGCCTACTTGGTAACCCGATGAATATGGTGAGTTGATGATGGTCGGGCTTCTACCTCTGCCACCTGGAAGATAGTACAGTGACAACGGGGACCTTCACTTCCTCCAGAAAATGACAGCTCAACGGCGACAGTGCTCGGCAACGAAAAATAACAATATAAAAAACCCAATGTCGTCCCCGTATATATATAAACTCTCACACGTGCGAGGAGAAAAGAAATTGGGCATCGAAGAGCTTTTCGCATCGGAAGCCGGGAGCAATCTACCTTCCACAACGGTGGACGGGCACAATGTATACCCAGCCGGGGATACACGTGTAATGGGCAATAATCAAAAGATCGGACGAGAAACAATTCCGGATCGGAAGGTGAGAACTCAAAACCTTCCGCAACGGCGGAAAAACACAACATCAACTCATCCGCAATGGTGAGAAAGGCACGTGAAAATAATGATCGGACGTCGGCGGACTTCTGAGTCAGAAGTCAACGACTTACACTCTTCCGCAACGGTGGATACTCATAACAAAACACCATCCTCTATGGTGTAGAGAGCGATGCTAAAAGGCTCCAATACACAGCCAAAAGAAAACCAAAAACTTAAGTCGGAAAGAAAGAGAAAATCAAAACCCGAACTGACCCACAATGGCAGAGGCCAGAAGCGAAGATCCGTCCGCAATGGCAAACAAGGAAATAATCATACCTCCCGACATAGAACCAAAAACCACCTGTAACGGCGGGAAATGCAAATGAACCAACTTCCGATCCAGAATGGCTTCAAAGGTATTCAAAGGGAAACGATAAGCTTGATTATGCATGGGATTACTTTTAGCAAAAACATCAGATCGATTGATAGAGCAACCCAAGCGCTGAAAAATGTTCCAAAGTCATTAGAGCAAATAAGGAAGAAAATCAAACTAATCCAAGGCGGAGGGGGGTCTTAAAATTTTTAGAATTTTGGGAAATTGTTGTAGCTACAACACCTTGATTATAAGAATGATGAATAATTTTATGAAACTCTTCTAGTTTTCCTAACACATATGAAACCTACAACCAAAGAGTTCCCTAAATGGAATACTTGTGGTTTCTTAGCTCAAGCGACCAATGAGAAACTGACAAAGTTCCCTTCAATGGAAGTTTTCAGATACCCATCCTGTCACTTCTTCCTATTTTAATTTCAAAATGTCAAATATTTTGAAGCTATAGGATTGAAAATCACTAATGAGCATAGATATGATATCCCTCTTTATGAATGGAATCCTTTATTTTTGAGACATGAAAAAAAATCTAACTACACATAGTTTTCAAATAAGGTGATGAAGGTTGCATACACAATAATCCATGGGATTTACCATCACAAAATGCCCAATGAAGGTAAACAGTGGTTGCATTTTAGTCTAGAAACAACGGTCAGGTACTTGTTGCTATTCAAATATCACAACATAATTCAAATATACGGTTTTGAAGGGAAACCCTACAAGTTTACTCTCAGAGTCCTAGCTATGTAATATGTCAAGCAAAGATTTGTATTTGATGAATTACCTTTCAAGAGTTTTACACAAAATAGAACACTTCATATCCCTAAATTTGTTGTCCCTTCTTAGGTGAAATACTTACTTTCTCTAAACTATATCAAATCGTTTCTAGAGAAACTAAATTTGGGAAACGAAGAAGTTGCATCTTATAACCCACACAAGGTCATCTCAAAGAAGAGGATGGAAAACAAGAACATTGTGTATGATTTCCAACCCATACAAGAATGGAAGAAAGTGGCCAATAAGGAGAGTTGTAATGAAATTGAATAAGTTCAGAAGATATCAGTAGAGTGGAGTAAGTAAGAGTGCTTATTAGACCAAAAGAGAGGGGATAAGGAGTTAACTGCATATATGGAGATTGATCAAGATGAGCAACCTCCTTAGCCAAAGAAAGATAGGATACAATATCAAATAGAAAACTCATTTAGTAGTCTGCTTAATATCAGCATATCGATACCATAATATTTTTATTTAAATGACAAACTAAAAGTGTGGTCATATCCCAAATACAAAGTAAGTTTATAGAATGTGATAGTTATGTATTAATCATAAAACGCTAAAGGTAGTATCTATGAAATGACAAGGCATGAAAAAATCTATAATGAAACAGTAGAAACATCCATGTCATACTTCAAAGCATACTTCACTAGCAATAAAGACTAGAGTAAGAGAACATGGGCATAAATACCATGACTACCCACCAAATCAAGATCTTCTTTATCCACAATTTCTATGTCAACAATGTGACCCTCATAGCGACGCCATAAGTATGCCTCTACGTCCAACTGCATCTTATCCTGTAAATCAACGTGTGTGAAAATGCCTTCCTTAAAATGGAAATAGTACAGGCAAGGTATTTTATACATAGACTTAAGTGTTAAACCAATTGTCAATATCAAGTGGCCTGACCTTTATATGACTATAGACAACTGTGACTAACAAAAAAAATTAGGATAGTGATTAATAGAAAAAGAATAAGTTAGATGTTTAAGTATATCCAAAACAAGAAACATGTTTAGATTCATGCTGCAAGGAATACATAGTTCTAAACTTGCCTTCAATAGTTCTAAATTTCTAAGCATGGTTGTCATCACATTGAGTCTATAGACTAAACACTGGAAAACCATGCCCGTCTTGATCATATATTATTGACCTTTGTGGCAAACGTAGAAATATGAAGAAAACTTGTACTTAAATTTGAATGAAGATCCATCATGCCACCCAAAATAGCACAACAAAATCACAGTGTGAATCCAAACAATGTAAATAGTATAGAAATGTATTACAATACTGCAACTAAATTAGACATGAATATCAATTACTTTGAAATAAAAATATCTGGTAATTCACCTAAGATACAAAGTAGAGATCAACACAGCTGAATGTTTTGTTGTCATCTTGGCCCTCAAATGATGTCTATAGAAAAGGGAAGAAAGAAATTAAGAAATAGAATAGCTTTTTGTCTTATGTGAATAGTCAAAAGAAAGCATTGCAGCTATAGAAATATTTTTAATCACAAACAACACCAAGAGAATATACAATATTTCTTTCATATAGTCACTATGCAATTGGGTTAAGCAATAGAATATACAGTATTGCTTTCATATAGCCACTATGAAATTGCGTTAATGGTTGAAAATGAGAATGTTTGGAAATGTCAACAGAAGAATTTCTTGCATAAATTCCAACCAATAAAAAATTAAGCCAGATGGAGAATACTCAAATAGCTTTTGTAGGGCATGTTGAAGATGCATGATAAGTGTATGTTGAAAATACTAGTTTTTGTAGGGCAAGTTGAAAATGCATGATAAGAGTGCGTTGAAAATACATGGTAAAAATGGATTTGCAGTCTTGATAAATTTGGAATTTTGTTTTATTAACGAACACACTTCCTTATTACATTGAAGTGAGTATCCACTACTTATCACTTATCAAGAGGTAGAACACACTTTCAATTGTAAGGCATGTGACCGGTGCAACCACGGCCTCCTTGCACAAGTTATCACTTATGAAGAGGTAGAACATAATTTCATGTATGAGGCAGGTGTGAGGCATGTGACCACTTGGCCTGACATAACAACCATGATGGTAGAACCACAGCCCCGTTGCAAGAGCATGCTGGCCGCTTTTTTGAGCAATAAAACCCTGGTAAGTGCAAATGTAATAGCACTCTCATTTGACCTACATGAATAATATTTTGTGGATGCCATTTTGTTTTAGGTGGAAAATGAACAAATAAACCCTTACCCTCTTAGAGAAAGATAGTATTAACTGAGATCTGTCATCTGCCCCCTTTTCAAAATGCAATGGTAAGGAGGATTTTAGGACAGCCTATTTTATCTATTGCAAAACTCAAGAACTTAAAAAATTGTATTCAAATGCTTGAAATATAATGGTGGGGAGGGAGAAATAGTAGCCATAGTTATTAAAGTTGTCAAAATGACTAGCAAGATCAAACTAAAAATGAAAAGAGTTTAGATACAACTTCATATTGCAGGCACATGAACGATACCACTTGTGCAATCGAATTGAATACAACGGTGTTGATATTTGAGAAAAAGTGGTAGAAGTGAGGTAAATTACAAATGACATGGTGAGGAGCCATCCTAAGCGGGGTTCACCCTCAGTGAAAAGATCAAACCCTATCATGGATTCCAAATCCTCATCTGCAGTGCACCTCATTTTATTATTTGTTGTACCTTCGTGACCACGACTGCAACTACCTCCCCTTCCCCATCATCTTCCATTAGAGGCATTGAACTTGGAGCTATGAGCACTCATGTTTTTGGAATCTGATTGGTCTCCAAGGGAATTAAACCTCGATCGAACTGGAAATACTCCAATGGCAAGATTCACTCTGCCCATGGCCAAGATCCTTATCGGTCAGGTTGGAAATATATCACTCTCTTGGGTGGGGCATGGAAGTATATCCCCCTGTCTCATTTTTTTCCCCTAACAATAAATACAAAAAAGAGCAGCAAGACAAAGAATGAAAACACAGTTTGAATCCAAGGACCGTGCCCTACATATATGAACTGAACACAAATACTTCAAATTTAACCATTTGTTAAAGGAATGCAACCTCCATTTTTTATGAGTTATGGTGATTGAAACCCTTGGAAACAAAAATCAATGCTAAGTGGTGGAAGGAAAATGATTGAGTTACAAAAACCACATACCTAAGACATCGCCATTTGTCTCCTATGTTCAGATGATGAATTGAATGTCAACTAATGATATGTTGGTCTCCTTTGCTCATCCTATGTTGGGCAGAAATGAACCTTGTGCAAAGGAATGTGAGTCAATGCCAATGACAATAACAACACTAGCCGCTGTTGAATGTGATGCACTATTGAATTCCATATAGAATTTAAGGAGGGGTTCAAATGGCACACTATTAGATGCTCTGCAGGTTGAAGGAGGGCATAGAGGCTTCAAAATGGCGGGGATGTTTTTTTATGTTATGTTTTATTTATTTTTATATATTTTGTTTTGTTTTTTATTATGTTTATATGTGTTATTAAATTTAAGATTATAATTGAAAAAAATGGTTTAGTTATATCCAGCATTCAAAATTGAACCCTTTCCAACCCTTATCCCTTCCAAGAAGTGTAAAGTTAAAATTGTCCTTAAAAAAAATTTAAAATATGGATTTTACTCTTCCAATTAAGAAGGGCATAATTTATATCAACATTTCGAAATAAGGGCAACATTTAAAATTATTCATCCATATAAATTTCTCAAGATGTTGAAATTCCTATGCTATAAAATTCAACTAGTCATTCAAAGTATTGTAAATATGATAAATTATTATCACTCACTCACTCATGTCATGCTCTCACTGCTTAGTTGTGCAAGATGACCAGTAATCATTGATGAGTACAAGGCACTAGCCATTGAGATGTGACTCTAACTCCCAAGTCACTTGGCGCTGCAATCTAAAGTGTGACAATTTGTCAACAACTACGACTATAACAAAAAATAACTACTAGTCTACTACTAGGCTTAAAATGAGCTCAAAACTTTGTGCCTAATACGTATGTCAACCTTGCTACTAATGTCCACTTTTTATTCATCAAAATGAAATTCAAAAGGTCAGTTTGATGAGTCCTCCTCTACAAGACTTCATTTCTTGCATGAATATCATGTACTCATGACAATTATAAACAACACTCAATGTCATGCAAATACAAATAATGACATGTAGCTAGGATCACAAATTGTGCAGAGGTCGATTTATGAAAATGTTGCTATAAAGAGGTGTCATTGGGCACATAATATGGATAAAGAATGGTTATTAATAAAATTTGAAAAACAATTGTTGGCTCAAGAATAGTCTTCAATTTGATGGTTGGCATGATGATGATGTAATCTCCCTCCGTCCTTCCATCTATTGTGGTTTCTCACAACATTTGTCCTCAGCGCCACCAAAATACATATAAAATTACTTGTCTTTACATCCTCTCCCCTTTAAATACTCATCTCATAGTAATAACTAAGGATTATTATAAATGCACATCAGCACCTTATAGTATGAATTGAGTAAGGCATAGAGACAACCATAAAATATTAAATTTGTTAAGACACAAAGAGTAAGAGACAACTATAAGTAAGTCTTATATTAAATTTACCATATAAGTATTTAATTAGCACTATCAACCAACATTTGACAAGTTGGATTGTTGTGATCTTCTTATCAATCCTTACCAATGTGATTGCAAGGCATTCTTTGAAGGTGAAGTCCATAATTTTAGGTCTTCTTCCTCATTATCATGCCTTTTGGTAAGACAATAAAGAGGGTAGTGGCCTACATCGACATCGAAAACGGTTTCAACATAGAGGTAGACAGATTAGATGTTTGTATTAAATAACTTAAATTAATACCTGTGCCTATTGATTCTCTAAATTGTGGACTGGTACAAAACACGAAAATTTTTAGAGCCCGAGCCCTTAATTACTCACAGTTAGAACTTTCTCAAATCTAGACATTAATAAACTTCTTTTGGTATTTTGGTTCAATTTAAAAGGTGGATTGTTGAGAGATAGACATGTAGTGAGTTACAAGGATTCAATTGACTTAGGCTTGATTCCATTTCCCATCCATCCCATATTACATGTATTCTTTCACGACAAGTGTCGAACAAAAAATTTTGATTCCTGACCCGAGTTATGCTAGATTTGTTAACTTGCTTGGTATGTGGGATTTTTTTTTAATGTTTTCTGAGTTGTGTATTATTTTTCTTAGGTTCCCAATCCTTATAATTCTTATATCCCTCAAGCTTGGATTGCACTTGGATGCCCCAATATGGTTATGACATACCTAAGTAGTTTTTTTGTATAATGAAGTGTTCTTCAATTTGAAAAAATAAAATAGAATAGTTGTTATGTTACCGAACTATAAAATTAATGATACACGTATGACAACTTAATGTGTTCAAAATAAGTTTAATTGAAAATATATCATTTTTTCATGTAAATCTTAAGGGTTGCTCAATTGTTAAAACTTCTAAAAAATTGAAAGAACAATATTTATTTTTTGCATTTTTGTGTGTGAAGGGTTTAGTTAATTTATATTTGTCAATTGAAGTACACTTACTTATATTATTCTTCATCTTTGAAGGGCTCCAAGAATAAATGACCTTCCATTTGAAATTAAGACCCACCCTTCAAATTTGATCACTGGTTATATCCTGTGACCAAATTTGGTCATTTATTTTAGTAGTTTTTAGTTTAGTTTTTATCTTGTAACCAAAGTGATCATTTATTTGGTCTTTTTTAGTTAGATCACTTAAAAATTGTCACGTTTGGTCATTTATCGGCCCTTGAAAAAAACTATGGTGACCAAAATTTTTGGTCTCGTGGTCACTAATCTCTCATTTTCCACTAGTGTTGTGAATTATGTGGGTTTTGTGATACCTTTCATAAACTTCTCTTCTATCAAATTGGTAAGGGTTTCCTGCAATGATATCCGGTATCCCAACAATGGAGTCACATCATAGTCCACAATTTCTCAAAAAGGGATGATGGCAGGTAGTTGAACACCTTTCTATGATCAATGTGGGTTACTCGACATCCTTGACCCATCCAAACTGGTATGTCCTATATGAAATTGGTATTTTGACATCCTCTACCAACTTTTGGAAATACCAATTTCTTTTGGCAGTTATTGTCATCAAGGATTATGTAGACTAATATATTTTTTATCTTCAAGTTTTGTGTGAACAAAGTTTCATGGTTGTTCGCAAAGTACTCTCTCGCCATCAAGTTTAGTTGAGAATCAATGGAGATTGGACTACTAACATCAAGTCATCAACATCTAAATCTCCAGCTTCTTGTTGCTATTCAACAGGTAGGGCCTTGGCTTAATTGGCTTCTTTAGCCAGTAATGTGTGACCCTCTTCATTGGTATAACTTTGCATTTTATGACAAGAGTATAGAACTTATTCTTTCCATTTCCAGAAAGAGTTGTGGAACTAGTTGCTCCTTTATTGTATTCACTTTTGGTGGTTACCTTTTGAGTGGATCGATTAGCCTTCATCAACTTAGCTTCAATCTTGGAAGCTAGTTGGAAAACATGCTCCAGTAAAGAAATCAAGAAGTGTTCTGAATCTTTTATAATGTTAGGACGAGAACTTGAAATCAATTTGCTACATAGGGTATCCTTGGGTTATTGTACCTCAGTTTTGATGAAGAGCTTGTTGAATACCTCGGTGAACTATTGGGCAGTATTACTAGGAAGTTGTTAGAGGGATAAAATTGCTTCCTAATAGATGCTTTTAAACCATCCTAGTTGCTGATAGATTGTTGATTTAAGGATGCCAAGGTCATACTGTGAGTCTACCACCAATTTAGTTCAGAAAGTGTAAGTCATTTTAGTAGATCAAGTGTGCATGATTAGTGAGGATAGGAGCCTAGGCATGTAAAATAGTTAGAGCCATGTGAACTATAGTAAGAAAATATCAAATTAGATTATAGAAAGTTGTGTATTGTGTGTGTTGTTGTAAAGAGATGAGACTATTTAGGTTTTCCAAACTTCAAAATGTGTGCTCTTTCCTTAATTTATTACTACTTTGAAGTTTTAATTTTTTCTTTGTTTTAAAGGTATAGAGAAAGAGGAATTTATGCTAGAGATTGATGAAGGGAAATCCAGATCATGTTTGATGAAAGCTTAAAGGAGTCTACATAGAAATTACAGTTTACATAAAATTATAATATCCAAGAAGCAATTGATGAGGAAAATGTAGCAACACAAGCGAATTTGGAAGCAATTGATGATCCTAATGGTGCAATGACTACTATTTTCACCAGTGCACCTAGTGCTACAACCAATGTTGATATTAGTCTTACATGATTATTAGACGATTACCTTCACTATGAGACTTTCTTCTCTATCTTAGGAAGTGAAACTCAAAATAATGCAAGGCGTTATGCTCATTTATCAATCTCAGATGACTTGAAAAAAAATTCAATTAAAAAATCACCACCTACAACTTACCTGGAGCTTATATTGCATCTTTTCAAGGTACTCATTTTCCCCTTAACAAGTAATCTAAATGTGACAAAGTGTGAAGTGAAAAGGGCAATTAATATTGCACTAGATACAGCCAAGAATATTGCACCAGATTTAACCATTTTAACTGACTATATGATATTTTCATTTTAACAAATATTTACACACTATTGTTGTAAGTGACTATCACTTATCATGCTTTGGGATAAAAGCACCATGCACTGATATTTTAGTATTTATATTGCACCAGATTTTACCATTTTAACTAACTATGTGATATTTTCATTTTAACAAACATTTACACACTATTGTTGTAAGTGACCATCACTTATGTTTTGGGAGAAAGACACCATGCACTAATATTTTAGTATTTACATTAACAACTCATTTGTGACATCAAATGCACTAAGCAATATCAAATCTAAACATATCGAATATGAGAGAGTTCACATGCCTGGGAATAAAGCGCTAAAATGACTGACTAAATAACTTGGTGTGCCCATAAATGCTACTACAGATATATCATCTCCACCATAGTTAATTTTTCACCAAGTAATGAATTAAAGTGTTGTAGATGGCCTTCAAAATGTCTGGTTGTCAACACAGGAGACACCCTTCACAGGGTAATGCTACTATAGGTTCAGTTCACTTAATAGTGGTAGTCTCTTCTATTACACAACTTGGAGGTATTACCCATCAGAAAGAATTCTTAAAGACTCGAATATTGCAAGCAAACATCCACATCACAAGGAAATGCATCTCCTTGGTTGGTTGACTTAGTATCAAATCAGGCGAGTCAATCATTCTCTGGTTGGCATCTCAGTAAGGTTGGTCAGGTTCGACCTATCGGTTGGAAGATTTGAATCCCCCTAGGGTTTTTCCAAAGCGGCTTATGATAAGTAAGGATTCATAGAAGTATTAGGAACTAGATCTAACTACCATGTTGAGCAATGAAAGCATCCAAAGAGATTAAATTTGTCGGCCTCGACCCCTCCTGTGAACAGATCTTCTACATTTTTCTCTATGTGTGGCCTCGACCTCTCCTATGAATATTGAACAGATCTCCTCCACTTTTCCCTATGTGTGGCCTCAGCCTCTCCTGTGAACATATCTCCTCGACTTTTCGGTACTTTGCCCTATGTGTGGCATACACCACTCCTGTGAATAGATTTGCGGATTAGATTCAATGGTCCTTTTATTTGATCACAATGGAGAATAAAAAATAAAAATGGAGTTTAACAATATGAAATGATAAGGGAAAATCCAGATGGGGAAATTGGGAAATCGAGTTCCCTCTCAAAATTTTGCTAGTTTAAAATTCCCTCAGATATTTGAATTTTTCCACCAAATTTAGCATCCTTTCAAATATTTAGGGCCATGGTCAGATGATTTGCACTATAGAGAGAGCCACCAATATTACATAAACATAACACAAAGCATATGACCATTGGTTTTATGCTTTCATAATCTAATTAGATTATTTTAAATGTTTTAAAGGGGAGAATAAACTCTATAGCTTGCTTTCCCCAAGAAACTTTAAATAAAATGGAGTATGACATTAAATGAGATTATCTATTGTCATAAAATAATTTAGGATAAGACACTTTGTCTAAATATTTATGTACAAATTGCATTAACCCTAAATTTGTATATTGCAATTGAAATGAGAGTTCATGTGAGAAAAATTTAGGTAATTAAAGTTTTTGGTTCTTGAATATATTTAACAAACATATCTATAATTCTAAGTTTTTTTTTTAAATATGAGTACTGAAAAACCATTTATGGATTTAAGACTTCTTCTTTAGGAATTATTTAATTGTAACAATTGTATTTAAAACCAAAGCTTAATTATTTTTGGCAATTGGATCTCTCATAATTAGAAATGAAATCTCACCTAGACTCACATGATCATTTCAAATTATTATTTTTATGGTTTTTTTAGAGGTATCACAAGGTTAGCAAGAGTGGGAGGGAATCTCATTAGCCTCGCTGGAAATACAATAGTTAGATTCCCTTAGGGGCTTGGAATTGCGCCAAACAACCATGCAAAACTATACATGTTTGGAACAATTTTATTGCATGACCTTTTGATCAACAAAAATATAATATTGGGGGATTCTTTATTTATAGTCCAACAATGTATAAGAAAGTGATTAGGGAAGGTATTATTTACCAAAGAACCTTGCACATAATTCATCCAAATTTGGAGGGGATTGGTGATGTATAGTATTGAGTTTAATTTACAATTAAAACATCTCAATAGACTCATTTACCTAGTTAATCATGTACTTTGAAAATGGAGATCGTGACATGTGGGTTGGAAAAAAACAACCTACTAATAGTGACACAAAAAAATCAAACACAACATCTGCATCTAAAGTACATTAAGTGATAAACCTATGAAACAAGCCATTTAACCTAGAATCCTTTTGGAGGTTAATGTTTGGACACATGTAATATCACCTAGTTATGTGGAGAAGCTGGATCTTATGTTATCTTGCATGGGTTTCAATGGTACTGATGGAATTGACCCTCCTTGAAAGGATAAACTTGTTTGTCTGATACCATCTTGCATCATAGGAACAAGATCATTCCCTCTAATTTGAACACATTGCACAACAAAAACATTGCTAACAGGTCTGACATAATTTGTTCTAGAAATCCTTGAACCAAGGTGCTCTATTGAACCACTAACAATTTGTTAGTATGATATGGAGTTTCTTCGTTACAAATTAAAATCTATTACGATTGGAAGAAATCAATGGAAACACAATGACAATACAAAGGGTTCCCATTAATTATAGAATGGATTTGTAATTATCTTAAACAATGCATTTCAATGTTGTATGATATAGAGTTTTTCTATTACAAATTGTACTCTATTGTGATTTGATTCATGGATTAAGAGTTGTGCTCAACTTCCAAGTTTGTCACATTCATTTCCTTCTAGATTTGAAGCCCTTATCATCTTGGAGTATAGTGAATAATATTCAATATATTGAGTAAATGGATTCCTTATATCCTATGCAACAATATTTTGTTGACCCATCTTGTCATACTTTATCAATGGCCTTATACATGACCGCATCTCACTACAATGTGTTGCATAACAACCCCTTCATAAGCTTTATACCAATAAATATTTAAGCTCTCTGCGTCGTATTTCCTTTAGATTTATAACAACAATATTTGTGTAAATGTACCTCCTTACATGGGACACATGCGAGTATGCCTTATTCCCAGAGACATATTGAAGAACTTTCCTAATTTTCTTCTTTCAGACAACAATCTTAGTTGTTTCCTTCCTTTTGAAATAGGAGAGATGATGAAACTTGGAAAGCTTGATCTAAAACTGCAATAATCTCACTAGAACCATTCCTTGGAAGATTTTATATCTCAACGAATCCTTCAAAAATAGGTAGTTTAACTAAGGTTTTAGATATTAGAGAAAACTAATTGTTGGAAGGAACCATATCACCATCTCTTGGCCATCTTGTGATGTTGCTGACAAGTTAACCTTGATTATATGGTTGATGTGGAAACACTTAACTATGATTATTTGGATAGTGTTTCAAAGATACAAAATAGGCAATAGTGTTTATAAAATAGTTTGCTAAAAGAATATTCGAAACATATTTCTTCAAGCACTACAACAAATATAATGCTTTCTGACATTGGAGGAGTCTTTCCTCTTGGTGCGTTTCTGTAATGTCTTGGTGGCGAGCGCTCGAAATAACTCCTAAAACTTGAATATCTACCAAATCAAAGTAAAATTATTCTGTTAGGAATTCCTTTCAACTTTGGAAATTTAATGAGGCTTTATCAATGCATACAAACTTGTCCCTTTCAGGAATATTCCTTTCACAAAGGTGATGAGACCTTGGGGAAGAGTGATATGGAGATGGTGTACAATAACGTCAAGCATAAGATAAATGGAGTATCATGATGCTTACAACTTAAAAGATAAATGTACCTTCATCAACTACAACTATACTCTTACCTTTGCCTAGAAATATTTCACCACAATTAGAAATCTTAACTGGAACAATAGGTCTTCCTTGATATGTAGTTCATAATCACTCAATTTTCTTCAGTACATCTATTCCCTCAACAACTCTTCCAAAGAAGACATGCTTGGTGTAGATAGTAAGAAAAGGGACATTAATTATATAAGAGTAAAATAGACAATAGAGTCGGGGAGAGGCAACATATCCAAATTAGTCAGACAAATGTTAGCCTCACCCCCTTAGTAGCATATAGACCAACTGAATTAGATTGAAGAGAAGTGCCTACAAATATTTATCAGAATTTAAAATGTCAAATGGTAAAAATACACTGGTGTCTTGCACCCAAAGAAAGTAACCCATTATTTCAAGGTAAAGGAATCTTGTATTTCTAAAATACAAAATTTCCATATGGTGACACTCATGAGTCATGGATAAAGAGAAAATATGTCGATCACAATCAACATGTAAAGCTGTAAGACAAACTCAGGTGAATACAAAAAATCATAGATATCGAATCACGTATATACCCATCAAGATGAGGTGTTGGTGAAAAAGTAATAAAATACTAAGAACCATTGGTGTTCTAAGATACGGAATTTCCATATGGTGACACTCGTGAGTCATGGATAAAGAGAAAATATGCCGATCACAAACAACATGTAATGCTTCTCAGACAAACTCAGGTGAATACAAAGTCTGTGGGACTTGATGGATTAATATTTTATGGGATCAACAAAACAATTACTCATTGAGTGAACAAAAAAAAATGAAGCAAAGTCTAAGTATATCTCATCAAAAGAACCACTGCCAATTTTGTGCCCAAGTCTATACTTGTTGTTTACGTGTGACTCCATGTCATGGGATGTGACAATTTTAGACCCTATCTGCACACATTCAAGGTTAATATGCACATTCCAATACCCACAATCATGTCCCAACACCCCCCCACACACTTCAACATCTACACATGTTCTAGCTCTGTGCATACACTTTGTCATCATGAGATTTGTGGAAATGATCATAGTTTGTTGAACATATCTACACTAAACTAGAATATGAATATATATATATATATATATGCACAATGATATTTAAAAAGTTTCTTGTCAAGTTATGGTTGTCTCAAATGGTTCCCTTTAGCAGTAAAGTTCATTCTACATGCAGCATAGTATAATTTATTGACAAAATCAGTGAACCAACAACATACTTGGTTGTAATGATAAATAATCGAGTTTTATGCAATCAAGAAATAGAAAAATGAAGTCAAGAAATACAACAAGGATACCATATTTGGAATATATTGGGAAAATTTCTTGTAATGGAAAGCTCAATAAAGGGTTTGGTTCTTGTATTTCATACCTATAAAAATGACCTTATGGTCATTGGAGGCCAAATAAGACTTGAAGGTGAAAATTTAGAGTTGAATTTCTTGAATCCTACACCTGAAGGAGGAGCTTTGAAATAGAATTTTCTAACAGTTAAGGAATATGGAAGAGTTATAATTCTCACATATGAAACCATCCTATGGGAATCGATTCCTTGTTGAATGGTTATCAAAAATACATTTGATATTTTTCCACTTGCATATTTAGCCTATCAATACCTATGTGTTGGAACATTAAATTCTCTACTAGCTCTTAGTAATGATCTAAACAAGGAAAATTCCTTTTTCATAGTAGTGGCTCTTAAAATTCGTGGCATATTGAGAAATGTAATACCATGAACAAGTGACAGAGTATATTACAAAATATCTAGTAATCAAGAGTAATATTAGCAATGGGGATTTACAGATGTTTGTAGAAGGAATTATCATTAGGACTCTATGGTGTCAAATCCTCCATCCAACAAAGTAGTAGGTCCACATTACCAGCATTCAAATCCCATATTTTGAATATCAACCCCATATTCAAGGGCATCAAATCGAGCATTTCCATGCAGTCATTTAATAGGTGGTATTCAAAGGAGGGACAAAGGAGGGACAAATATCAAACTATAGGATGTAAAAGCATATTTGGGTGATAGATTAAAAACTTGAAAGCTACAGGGATCCAAGAAATCCTCTCTAGATTTATGGAAATAGTGAGGAATATATCCTCAAAATTTAGGTAGAATATTAGTTGACAGTTATAGTCAAACCTTATATTTTGAGGGAACTGACCTTAGCAGCGGTACTAGCATTTAGTAAAATCAACTCAACAACATTACTTAGCATTTGGAAAATCAACTCCAAGTGTAGCATTTCCTGGATCTATGTTGAATGGTTTTCTTGTCGAAATTCATGGCGCAATTCATGTCACTAACCCTGGATTCATATATGTTGCTATGCTATTCAGGACGTTTTTTTGGAAGCTATTATTAGTGTTATATGGGATGATTTTGTGGACGCTAATTGGGAAATTAACTGGGATGTTATTCTGGATGCTAACTATCATCCAAAATAACACTAACTTTTAAAAATAAACGATATTTGGGATGCTAATTAGGACACTAATTGGGATTCTAATTGGGATGCTAATTGGCATGCTAATTGGGACTTTAATTGGGATGCTAATTAGCATCCAAAATAACGCCAACTTTTAAAAAGGGACACTAATTAGGATGCTAATTGGGATTCTAATTGGAATGCGAATTGGGGTTCTAATGGGGATTCTAATTGGGATGTTAATTGGGATGCTAATTAGCATCCAAAATAGCGCCAGCTTTTAAAAAAGGACGCTAATTGGGATGCTAATTGGAATGTTGATTGGGATGCTAATTGGGACGCTAATTGGGACGATAAGGACTCTAATTGGGATGCTATTTGGGATGCTAATTAGCATTGAAAATAGCATCAACCTTTAAAAAGGGATGCTAATAATGCCATTAAAATCACCATCCCATGGAAAAGCATCCACTTTGTCCAAAAACTGATGAAAAATACACTAAAAGGAATAGTGGACGCTAAAAAGGAAGCTAAAAGGGATGCCAATCACAGGTTTTTGTTGTAGTGAAGAAATCCATGTATGGGTTAAAGAAAGCTCCTTAATATTGGTATTGAAGAATATTCAATTACCTTAAAAAACTAGGTTTCTTAAAGAGTGATGCATATTCCAACTTGTACTTCAATGCAGTGGAGAGCCAATCTCAGATATTGGTTCTATATGTTGATGATAAGTTCCTCACTGGAGAGGAAATACTGATTGTGGAGTGTAAGAGGGAGCTTACCTTGGATTTTGAGATGAAATACTTAGGTCTTATGAACTACTTCCTAGTCCTTGATATTTGGAATAGGGATGAGGAGATATTTCTATCTCAAGGGAAGTACATTCTAGACATTTTGTGCATATTTGGAATGGAAGATTGTAAATCCATTAACACTCGAATGGATTCCAAGTTGAGGAAAATCCATGAGACTAAGACTAGATTGGATCTAGTAGGCCCAATATTATATAGACAATTGATCATATCATTTATGTATTTGATACATTCAAGGAAAGACATTTTCTATGTAGTTAGCATTTTGAGTGAGTTCATGATGGCTCCTAGACATAAACACTAGGTTGGAGGTAAGCACATCTTGAGGTAACTCCATGGTACAATTGCTTATGGAATCAGGTGTGCCTCTAACGGAGGATTGTTATTTCTTAGATATACTAATTCTGATTGGAGTGGCAACATTGTTTATCAAAAGAGTACTTCCATATATTGTTTCAGCTTAGGTTCTACTATGATTTCTTGGTCAAGTATAAAGCAGGGTTTACTTGCCTAGAGAAAAGCAGAAGTTGAGTACACTACTACTAGTACTACTTACAGAAGAAGGAGTGTTGCTGAGAAATATACTTGGAGGATTTTTTGGTGAAAATATAGAGCCTATAGTGATCAACTGTGACAACCAGAGTTGTATAAATATTTATGAGAATCCTATGTTTCATGACAAGTCGAAACACATCGAAATGAAGTATCACTTCATTCGAGACATGGTCTAGAAAGGTATGGTAAAAATTGAGTATATAAATACTCAAGATCCAATTGTATATGTGATAACAAAGCCTATACCTATGAAGAAGTTCAAACACATCCAAAATAAGATTGGTATGGTGGAGAATGCCTCCCTTGTTGAGAGGGAGTGTTGAGGTTATAACATCTCGAGTCATTCTCCAATCCTTTTGAGTAATATCAAGACAGTAGACTTGTGAGTAGTATGAAGTCCTACAAATATCCTCGTATGATTTAGGTGGTGATGTTGTAAATCATGTGAGTAATATCAATCTGAGGCTTGTGAGTAGTATCACATTAGTAAAGTTGTGTGTAATATCAAGTGAGTATTGTGAGTAATACCGAGGCAATATATTTGTGAGTAATATCAAGTTCTACAAATATCCTCATGTCATGATGTGATGTACTTTACTATGCAGAATTAATTAAATAGAGATCAGCATAGATATAGGGAGAGAATTTGAATTTCCCATGCATTCCTTCAAGAGAACTCGAATTGATAAGACATCAGTTGAGTCTTAGTGGTGATAAACTAAGATTCAGTTATCTAACAAATTAACTCCTTAATTTATGCAAGTGGTTGTTAAAGATGACACTAATGGAGAAGCACTATTTACATTCAATATTGTTCACTTAAATTTAGTTATGTTCAGTTTTGTTCAGTTACATTCATTTATGTTCAGTTACATTCAGTTATGATCAATTACATTCAGTTACACGCAGTTCCATTTAGTTCAGTTCAGTTCAAATAGTTAAACAACTCAGTTAGAGGTTGTTGAACTCAATGAATTAATGGAGGGTGCATTTCTTTAGTTTTTTTTATAAATATTATTGGTAAGAAAATATAATTCCATATAATTTCTTTATTGATTGTATGTAAAAATTCATAAGGGATGCACAACTTTTTAGGTGTTAGATTTAAGAAATGACTAAAATATCAAAATTTCACCTCACTTTTGACAAAAAATGTTACCCATTTTCATGGATCCACTCAACAGTGAGTACCTATAATGTAATTTAGCAGTATATAAAGGTTAGACAATACATTAAATATAATTCTAATGTAAAGGTGAATATGAACAAGAGATGAACATAAAATAAAAACACAAGACATGTGCATTATTGATATGATGTTATTATAACGGCTATTATGGTATATTTGCAAGGAATGGTAGTGTTCTTTACAATTTTGTTAGTAGGAAACCAATGCATTATTTGTTTAATGTTGTTATGATATCATTATTATTATTATTAGATATGATGTTGTATAATGGCTATCTTATCGGTTGTGTATATGGGTAATATGTATGGATTTTTTTAATTGATGTTTATAGATTATTTTTATGTTTTATGTATAATATGGTTTTTACGTGTTTGGATAAAAAAAATATCATGAGCTACCTATCATTCCATGAAGCAAACTTCATTACATACCATCAATATGAAAAATTATTAATAACCTAATCTACCTTCTCAAGCACCAAGAGGCATCCAACTTCTTCATGTGATCTTTAATTTAACTTAGTTTTTTTACACATTCGTAAAGGAAATTTGATCCCTCTTCATGCTTGATGCATCTCGTTTTAAGATGGATCTATTTTTTTATTTTTTTAATCAAAATTTTTTTTTAATGATTTTTTATTTAGTTCCTTTTTTTTAATTATTTTTCATTTGGTTTATATTTTTATTTTATGGGTGGATATGGATTTTTTAAAATTATTTTTTATTTCATTTTTTTATGAGTTGGCATGAAAAATTTTAATTATTTTTTATTTTTGGTACATCACATTACGATTTACTTCACATTATGTGACAACATCTCCCCCATACTGGGTTGTAGAGCACCTCACGACTTTGAGTGCAACCAAAATTTGTTGAGGATTCAAAATTAAAACTAGAGACTTGAAATTAAGAATAGAACATATGAATTTTGGGATTCTTAGTTTTAACAGCCTTCTAATACAACAGTAGTTAAGGAGAGAGAAAGTTTTAGTCTCTATTACCATTTCGTTTCAAATGAAGTGGAAAGTTGATATGTTGCATTACTATAGTTGGGTAAAATAAATTATTTTGATGCAGACCATGAATCAATATGTTTTTGTTAGGAAAAACTTCATTATCTTTTCCAAACACAGATTCCAACCTTATTTTTCACCTGTATATTAGTTGAATCTTTTTAGGGATGTTCATGTTTAGATTTATCATTTAGTCTTGGGAAGGTGTTTACTTAACTATCAAGAAGTTGGATGCTTCTTGCTGCTTGATATATCTAAGTTTAATATGCATCTATGCTAATTTAGAAAAGGTTACTAATAGCTTTCCATATTGATGGTATGCAACAAAGTTTGCATCACCGAATGATAGGTAGATCATGAAGCCTTACATAAAACCATGGCTTATAGAATACATAATTTGATTGAAAATTTTGGTTTATTATGTTAACAAGTGAAAAATATTTGTTCCAATCTCTTGATGGCCTTAATACTATTTGGTTGGGAGGTATATCTTTATATTCTTATAACGACAAATAAAAGGGAAGGGAGTGTAGGTTGGTCTTTCCATGATGATATTGTCCTCTCATAAATCATGGAAATAATTTAACACCATTTTGTGAGTTATGTTGAATAAAGAGACATGATAGTTTGCATTACATCTTTTGATTTCATAAACATACTTTTCCTTTTTTCGCGCATTATATCATTTACAAAGAGAAACATGAAAACATGATTTTTCTTTTAGCATATGCAAAACAATTCTTATATGGAGTTACAATGATCTAACAATGCCTTGAAGGAAAATACTTTGTTGCAAGAAAATTGCTAAATAAAATAAGTTGTACATTTCTCTTGACTATCACCAAGATCAACCGTTATCTATCATTCATATCATGATATGGGTATTTAGATCCACTTTAGACAATTGAGATAAATAAGGTTAAATAAGAAAAATAATGTTAGTATTATTATTAATCATCCCTTTGTCTCCATGACCATATATACTCTAATTGATCATCTTTCCTAACTCAGGGGAAATTTATTACTATACTAGAGTGCAAGGAACACATAGAGAGTTTTTCTGACACTTGTTGCATGTGCATGCATGAGTTGATGTGCCTCTAAGACCAATCCCTACATTATAGGATCCCACTCCGAGTGCCAGCAGAAACCTCTATCATATGGTTGTGGTAGGTAAGTAGTCATGTTGAGTCAACCTCTAGTTACATTCAGTTAGATCACTCTCAGTTAGTCTAGTGCTAGTTTTGCATGCATGCATGGGGAGGTGGTGTATTTTTCTACCTATTTCATTATTTTAACTGGTTGAACTAGTTCTAAGTAATTGTTGACTGATTTATACATTAGGAGCTAGACTAGTTTCTCCCATTGTAGTGATTAAGACACTCTTAGTTAGCTAGTCAGGCAGGTTTAGTTGGTAAATTTGAATCCTATCCACATGATTCGAATTCTATTTATTATAACACCATTTTATCACTTAATATAGAAAATGGAATATTTCTCATATTGTTCTTCAATTATTCTTCTCGTATTTCTATTATGCAATGTATGGGAAGACCATTTTTGTCCCAAGATTTGCTTGTCAGAATCTCATATGGTATCAGAGCCTGGTTAGGCTATACAAAAATTTCATTCGATTTTTTTCTAGGTATTCAGTTCTTTCACCAAAAGCGCGAAAATAGAGCATGGATCTATCTAATATATTAACGTTTACTTCATTCAATTATTATGAATGGAAAGCTAATATTGAGATATTATTGTGCAACAAAGGTCTCTACATAGTTAGTATGGCCTTAGAAATCGAGCCTAATCCAATTGATGAGAAAGCAAGCTTGCATAACATGAAGGATGAAGCTTATGGATTTCTTTGTCTCTCTCTCTATCCAGATCGTATGTTCTATCTTGATTTCTTAATAGGATCTAATGAAGTGTGGATCAAACTTGAATCCCTCTTCAGAAAGAAATATGATTTTATAGGACATCAATTGGAGAATGAGTTGATCTCATTGAGACCAAGTGAATTTGAAACCATTGACGAATTCATCACCAAGTTTAAGTTTCTAGTAATTTTTTTCAAGTACTATGGGATTACGAAGGAAGAAGATCCGTTAATCCTCTCCATTATAATGAATTTGGGTCCATAATAATCATTTTTTGTGTCAACATTCTATGATAATAAGCTTGTAGTTTGAAATTGGAGGATTCCATCCTTGGATGCATTCATATATTCTCTCACACAAGAAAAGAACAAGAGGATTCAAATGGGGACTCTGAAAACCTCAAATGATCATGCACTTTCTACTCTTGGAAGCAAGAATATCAAGTCCAAAGGAAAGATAAAAGTGAAGGAGAAAAATAAAAAGTTAAACTTTGAAGATGAAAGTTCTAACTCTATTGATGAAGGCTCGGATTTCAAGAACAAGGGAAACACAAAAGGAATATCACAGTGTACATATTGTAGAAAATATTCACACAATGAAAATTCATGTTTTAAAAATAAAATGAACATAATTATTTAGTTTCTTGAAATAAACAACATTAATGTTCTAAATTTTGCAAGAAGGGAAAATTATGTTGATCCCCAGGGGAACTATAACACTGTGCAATTCAAAGGTGATGACGCTCATACTTTGGTTGATAGAATATAGTATTTTTCTGATGTATCTGATTTTGATAGTCATTTTGATATATTTAAATCATAAATCTATTTTCTTCCCCTTGAAAAAAATACCTATTAGTCTCCCAAAGCCCTCTCCTCTTAATACTAGATTTTTACCACTAGTTTCTGACTTGTCTTAATCTGTATCCTTCAAAATCCATTCATATTATTCTTTATATGATTTATAATATGATTTGCAGGATGATATTTAGGCTATGACACCTTTGTCTCATACATTTTATATTCATAAGGTCGTACAACTTCCAAACTCCTCAGTTGGTAAACTAGACAATCTCATGGCCTCCTATACTGTATCACTGGTGAAAGTTGTGATCATGTTTTTTTTTTATATCATTGGTTGGTTTTCCATATAATTAACTATAAGTGGGATGAAAATAAAAAAAATTGGGTCTTATATATCATTTATTAGGTGGAATTTTATATCGTTATGCTCAAGAGATTTTTCCAATTATCAATGTAGACTAGTTGCACCTAGTTTTCCTATTGTGACTCAACTAGATTTTGGTGCCACTATACCTTGGTTTATTGCTGCTCCATATGAATTAATTTCTGATATATAAGAGCCTAAATAAGATATATTATAGAATTAGAAAGGTTTCACATCATTTTGAGAAGAAGATTCATGATCGGGTTCACCATTATACAGCTACGCTAGAAATTGAGCTTGTCGATGTCATTGATGTTATCTTGTTAGGAGATGATTGCATAGATATATTTTCCATATATTATTTTATGTTTAGATATGATATTTTATGTTGTAACATAAAGAAGTATTCATATGATTCTCCTTCATCACCAGAATATGAGATACAAGGGGCTTCTTCTCATGTTTTTTGTCTAGACAACATTGAAAATCCGATACATGATCAAGGCATCTATAACAACTATACAAAGTTGTTCACCCAAAAGTACTACATCAAATTTATTCAAGTGAAGAACAAATATGGATTGAATATATTCATTTATATTATGTTTCCTTTCGATTTTT
>LPNX010285980.1:0-31400 GCA_001517045.1 Pseudotsuga menziesii | reverse complement strand
GTTTATATGCTTTTGTTATGAAATTGAAATGAAATACTAATGATCTAGCTTAGCATATGAAAATTTAACATGGTATCAGAGCCACCCTGAAAGAATACATTGTGCACCTATAGAAGCTAGGGATTCTTACTTTTTGGTTCTCTCTCCAAAATCAATCAGAAAAAGAAGCCTAGGATGACTCTCCACTGAAGGGCGCATCTTTCTATCGAAGCGGAATTCAATTCCGAGCATTTTCAGTTTTCGGTGAGGGAAATTAGGGCTTCTTGCAGAAGAAGAATTTTTAAGTCATGCTGGGATAGGATTTCTCTCCTCATCAAAATCGAATTTTAGAGACCTAGATCAAGATTTTTGGTAGGGTGAAACTCCAGGAAAGTCAAACCCTAGTTTGACCCCGAGCTAGAAAAACCCTAAATACTAAAACTGCTAAGTTTTGGTGCATTCGCTATATCCGGAGTTTGGAAAAGGTTCAAGAGCTAAAAATTGCAAGGGTTGAAGATACAATCTGGATGTAAACTGTGTCCAAACTTCAGCATCATATTCACTATATTATGGGAGATATGATCCCTCCAAGTTAGGGTTCCAGCCTCTTCAGGATGGAACCCTAACTTCGACACCTGGGGAGAATTGCTATAGATTGGGCTACAGAGGTCCAAATGGAATTGTGGAAGATTTTCCAGAAAGGCCATGTACTGTACCTTTTTTGGTCTAAATTTTCGACCACAAATATGAAATAGTGACATGTGGAAGTCTGTACAACTTCACTATTTGGAATAGTCCTGTAATAGGTCACCTTGGGAAAAGGATCATAAATCCCAATTGGTGAAACCAATTCTAATGAAACCTATGGTGTTGGTTCAAAAACATTCTGGGTTACCTGAATGAGAAATTTCTTAAATAGAGGATCATTAATTTCAGATATATCATAGAAACAATGACAAGAATTTTTGCAGAAGAAATTAGAAAAGTAGGGCTTCTTGTTCTGGGAGCTTCCCTCCACTGTTTTCAGAAAAGGAGTACAATTGACAGCTTCATTTGAAGATATTTATCTTTCTATCCAATCATATCTGAAATATTCCATGTTTTGAAAATTAGGGCTTCTCTGACAAACCCTAGATCAGCTCCAGAAGCATGACAGACACCTCAAATCAGTAAGATCTAATCTTTTGATATTTGCATTTGAGGTTCTCATTCTAAAGTAATCTATCACATCAGCTTGATGATAATCTTGGTGAAGTTGACAGCTTCCAAGCATGGAAGTATTTGATCTCTCTGAAGAAAATGAATTGGACACGTACATGAGTAGAGAGGTTCCAGTTCTAGAGGGAGATGACACTCAAAGCCTTACACAAGAAGAACTTGATGAAGGCCAAGAAGATCATTGTTGATTCAATCATGGATTAAATTGTACCACAAGTGTCTTCACTAAAGAGACCGAAGATGTTTGATTCCTTGATCAAGATATTTGAAGATAAGAACATAAATCAGAAGAGGGCTTTGAGAACACAGTTGAAGAATGTGAAGATCCAAAATGCAGAACATCTTGAAGTGGTATAAGAAGAAGCACAGAATGCAGAAGTGGTGATAGCCACCTTGAATGGTCTCCCAGGATCATAGAATTCATTCATTCAAGGAATGTGTTCCAGAAGGAAGTAATTACTTTCAACAGACTCTGGGAAGAAGATGAATCTCGTCTCATAAGAAGAGAAGAAGAAAGATGGGAGCAATTGAATATCAAGCTCTCACCATTCAAAGAAGATCCCTCAAGCGATGAGGAATATCAAGAACTCAATTCTTAAATAACCTCTTATCCATCTTATCATTTGGATAAGAAATGATGATTTCATGAATGAACAAGATGATGAAGAAGAATGATCAAGAAGGAGTCTACCCATGAAACAAACAAAAGATAAGTATTCAATTGTCATTTAATGATATTGTTTTGTTATGCATTTGATTATATTCAGTTGATGCATTATGCATGATAGATTGTTTGCATTAATGAATGTATACTAGTAATATGCATGTGATGGGTAAGTAGATCATGGTGCTATACAACTCTCCATTTCTACTTATCTAGAATGAAACCTCTTTGCTGACATATTGGATTAGTGTACAATCTCAATGTTGTCCTGGTAGAGATGGAAGGCATCTAGAAAATTTTCTGCGAGATATGGATGAATGTTGTATTGGCTAAATAGTTGCATGATGCATACGAATTTTTTTGTTATGCATATGTTTTATGAAATAGTTCTAACCATGCAACTGGTGCATTTTAATTGTAGGAAATGTCCTGTACAACCTACTACAAGAAAAGAAGGATGAGACTTGTTCCGAAGAAAAAGTGATGACAATTCAATATTCACTCCAATAAACATGAATCTGAAGCTCCCAGGTTCAGAGACACCATGATGAAAGAAAGAGCTTCAGAGAGCGGTAGATCCAACTCGAAGGATGAGGACCACCATGGGTAGGAGAGATAACTCAAGATGAAGAAAATAATTTTATGAAAGAATCTATGATCAAATAATAACAGTTGATCATGAGGAATGATGTATACGATATGATTTCGAGACATAAAGGGAAGTACGTAGTATGTATGGATCTACAAGAACAAGTGTACAAAGCAAGGTTCGTGATTTTCCTCAGAAAGAATAGACTATGACATGACATACTCTATTGACAAGTATATATCAAGCATAGAACCACCTGTATAGAATGAAGAGGGAAAATGATACTCCACTTCAGGGGGAGTGACTACAGAAGATAGCTGAGTTCAACATGGTACGACATGATGGACAGCTTCTTGATGGATCGATACTTTTCCAAGAGTAAAGTGGGTTCCATCCTTCAAGGTTGAATGCAGAAGACTAGAATATGTTGATGACCTGACAAGATGAACTCATGGAAGATGTTATGATGAAAGAATACTAGAATGATGTTTGGGATATAATACTCAAACCAGAAAGCAAGAATGTGGTATCTTCGAAATGGATTTATAAGATAAAATATGTTGTTGATAGAAGTAAGGAAATACTTGTGGCTTCTTTCATAAAGAGGGAATTAATTCTAAAGAGACACATACTCCAGGAAGCAAGGTATACTTCCTTCAGAACTATCATGGCAGTTTCTTCCATGATGAAGTAAATACAAGCATTTCTTAATGGTATGATTGAGAAAGAATTTTACGTCGAATAGTCATGAGGATTTGAAGTTGAAGACAAATGGAATCATGTATAGAAGTTGAAGAAGGCCCTCTATGGCTTGAAGCAAGCTCCCAAATCTTGGTATGGAAGAATAGATGGTTTCCTATTGAGCATGGGATTTACCAAGAGTAAACCTGATCCTAACCTTTATCTCAAGGTTGTAGAAGATGAACCTATTATCCTGCTATTATATGTGGATGAATTATTCTTGACAGGGAATGAGAAACAGATTATGGAAAGCAAGAAAAAACTAGTAGAATAATTTGAGATGAAAGACCTTGGGTTAATGCATTATTTCCTAGGTCTGGAAGTATGGAAAATTTTAGAAGGAATCTTTCTCAACCAGGGAAAGTATGCGGTAGAGATATTGAAGAGATTCAATATGTTGGAATGAAAATTCATGGCCACACCCATGGACTCCAACCTGAAGTTGTTAGCTGATGACTCATCGGAGTAGGTGGATGTAACTCTTTACAGACAGATCATTGGGTCATTGATGTACTTAAAAAATACTAGAACGGACATTTGTTTTGCTGTGAACACCTTAAGTCAATATCTAGTTCAACCTAGAAGGTTTCACTTGGTGGCTGCAAAGCATGTGATGAGATATCTGAAAGGGACTATAGATTTTGGTCTATACTATGATGGTAGCCATGAGTATAGATTGTATGGCTATACAGATGCAGATTGGGCTGGAATTATCTTAGACAGGAAAATCACATCAGGTGGATGTTATAGTTTGGGATCTGCTATGATATCATGGTTTAGCAAAAAAAAAGTCTTGTTTTGCTCTAAGCACAACTGAAGCAGAATACATAACAGCTTGATCTACTATTTGTGAAGCCATATGGCTTTAGAAGATGGTGTCAGGATTATTAAACCTAGAATTAGATACTACCATGATTCTATGTGACAATCAAAGTTGTATAAAGATGATAGAGAACCCAGTATTCCATGACAGATTGAAGCACATATAAATCAGGTATTTCTACATTCGAGATATGATGCAGAAGGGATCCATAAAGCTCCAGTATGTGAGTACTGATGAAAAAGTTGCTGATGTGCTGACAAAGCATATGTCTTGAGTAAAGTTTGAATACTTTTGAGATAAGCTTGGCGTGGTTCGGAAAGACCTCCCCCAAAAGGGGGAGTAGTGATGTTGCAGTGGGATTGTATCATCCTGGGCACTTTCCCTAAAGTGATCCGGTGAATCGGTCATTGAGAAGGTGGTAGGATTGTATCATCCTTGAACTTCAATTCAGAACGGATCGGGTGACTTCAGTCATCAAGAAGGTGGTAGGATTGTATCATCCTTGAACTTCAGTTCAGAATGGATCCGGTGAATTCGGTACTCAAGAACGTGTGTTGATCCCATAATTCCTAGAGGAAGGATTGTCTGAGTTCCACAGATGTGTTGATCCCATAATTCCAAAAGGAAGGATTGTTGGTAACTCCCTAAAGACCTAAATCCTGTAATTCCAAAAGGAAGGATCATTGACTTGATCCCATAATTCCAATAGGAAGGATTGTCTGAGTTCCACAGATGTGTTGATCCCATAATTTCGAAAGGAAGGATCGTTAGTAGCTCTGTAAAGAATTGATCCCCTAATTCTGAAAGGAAGGATTGTTTGAGCTCCACATATGTGTTGATCCCGTAATTCTGAAAAAAAGGATCATTGGTAACTCTGTAAAGACCAAAAATCATGTAACTCTGAAAGGAAGGATCGTCTGAGTACCATAAACATGTTGATCCCGTAATTCTGAAAGGAAGGATCATGTTGATGTTTTGATGATGATGATGTTAATGTTTTGATGATGTTGATGTTTTGATGATAATGATGTTTTGATGATGATGATGTTTTCATGATGATGTTTCTGATCAAAAGATAAGAGTATGATGATGATGATGTTTCTGATCAAAAGATTAGAGTATGATGATGATGTTGTTGCTGATTGAAAAGTCAAAGTGCTGAAGTTCTTGCTGATCAAAAGGTCAAAGTGCTGAAGATGTTGCTGATCGAAAGGTCATAGTGCCGAAGATGATGTTTCTGATTGAAAGGTCAAAGTGCTGAAGATGTTGCTGATCGAAGTGTTCAAAGTATTAATGATGATGAAGACTGAAGATTGAAGATGAAGACTACATGATTTTTAAAAGTTCCCAATGATTTATAGATGTGTTACCCTGATGATGTTGATGATGTCCTCTATCTCTCTCTTACTATTGTTGTTGTTGATGTTGTTGTAGAATACCCTTCTCATTAGTTACCAAGTCCCAGGTAGTCCAAAGTTAGGATTAAAGGGGGGCATTAGGATTATTATTAATCCTTCCTTTGTATCCTTTAAAATATATAGTCTAATTGATCAACTTGCCTAACTTAAGTGAACTTTATTACAGTACTAGATGTTGAAATATTGTAACTTCAAAGAATATTCTATATGTATCTTTTTGTGGTCCCTGATGGTCCTATCAGGAGAACCAGTTGTATTACTTTGTAGCCCGATGCTCCTAATCAGAAGAACTAATAAGATTCATGAGGTAGTCCCCTCTAATTGTAAAGGTCGGTCATTAGCACCCCAGTGTGGTTACTTGAGCCTACATGTGTAACTCGAGCCTACGAGATTCAACTCGGGCCTACATGTCGAATGAGTTAACTTAAGTGAATGGATGAATATAAATAGAGGTGTAGTACTCCTCATTTGGATCACACACTCTCACTTGTGTAGCGCATTAGTGGAGAAGAGAGAAGTAGTTGGAGAAGGAGGAGGATCAGGCTTTGATCTCCTTGTTGGTTTTATCTTTTACATTTTTTGGCATCTATATTGAGGAAGCTTTTGCTGGATTTTTCCCTTTAGGGTTTTCCCAGGATAAATATTTGTGTTCCTTTTGTATGGTTGTGCTTGTCTATCTTTCAGTGATTCTATTTATATGCTTTTGTTATGAAATCAAAATGAAATACTAATGATCTAGCTTAGCACATGAAAATTTAACACTAGAGTATCGGGAGAAAGTAGAGAGGTTCTATTCAACTTATTGCATCTGCATGCATGAGTTAATGTGCTTCTAAGACCAATCCATACATTATATGAGCCAAATCTAAGGGCCACCATCATCCTCCATCAGTTGGTTGTGGTAGGTAAGCAGTTATGCTTAGTCAACCTCCAGTTATCATTATGGTAAAATTAAAAGGTATAGCGAAAGATAAAGATAAGATACATGACATGTTATCACAAGTAAGAACTCTTAAATCACAAAGTGCTACCAACTCACAAAATATACAAGCATACATAATTGCACCAAAGTTGTCAAAAAAAGTATAGGTTCAAACAGAGGTAACACAAACAGTCCAAGATCATGTAGGTAAGCCACCTGAAATAAAGGTGTTGCATGTTAATGCAATGGAAGAATATGAAATAACTGTAGACCCAATAATGATATAAGAATACAAAGGAAGTAATATAAAGAATATTAAAGAGGAGATAAACCATAAAAATGATAAACTAGTGGATCTGGAGAGTGAACTCAATAAAGGAAAGGATGATATCTATGATATAAAGGGAGAAGTAGATGATCTAATCACATCCTTACAAGTTGATGCCTAGGGAGAAGAATTGTTAAGAAGATTAACTAAAGAACTATAGGACAGAGTGGCAGAATTGTTCACAACCACGTGGGGTTATGTGAATTGATGAGGGATGAGATGGAGACTTACAAATCAACAAAATTTGAGATGAGACAAGTAGAATTTATACAAGGATATAATCCAAGAGAGGCTATAGAAACCATTGATTACTTAAATAGCATAAATAATAAACAACTAGAAGAGTTACAACTAACTAGAACTCAAGTAATAAAAATAGAAAAATTGATCATCTTGAATCAAAATTTATATAGAGTATTGTAGTGCAACACCAATATTTTCATTGACGATATTTGTTCTCTTAAAATTATGTTCAGTGAAGCAATAAGATTGGGGATATCCTCATTAAGGGATGAGTATCAACATTTATTGAGGCATAAAAGAAGTGAAGATCCACAACATAAAATATCAGAGAGTAATAAGTGGAAATTAGGCTATCAATAGGGTGAGACCTACTTTTTAGATTTGGATAAGGATCAAAACTATATTCAAAGAGTTAGACCATGTGACATATGAAAAACACTATGAAGTTGAGATAGCGCTAGAAAATGTAAGATTTCATAGAATTCCAACCGAGAAAGGATGAAGGCTTCTCACAAGATATCACAAAATAGATCTTCCCTCTTAGCCATATTCTATAGGATAAGAATCTGGTTCAACATGTCAATGTTTCAACGGTCAAAAAACACCTAATATGCCATAACAGTTTGCAAGACAAGAGGCCCCATTGCTATTTATCCCATGTGGATGTCCATTACCAACTAGAACTTCAACCTTTTCAGATTTATTGCACAAGACGACTCAAGTTAGCATACCTTCATGTTTTTCCATGGTGCCAATTTAGAAAATCATGCATGCACAACAAACTCCCTAGCAAGGGAAGAAAAATGGCAAGACTAGAAAGAAAAACTAAAGCCCAGTTTTGATGAAAAGTAAATATAATAAATCAATGTCAAAATTGAATAATAAAAATACTATTATGTTTTCTACTATGATCCAAATGAGTGATAAACTAATTTATACTTTCAAGCTAGTTCACCTCTAGGAACTAACATGAATAACAGCTTTGTTGTTGGGAGCACAATTGAAGAAGTTTTTTCTTAGGTTAAGGCATTCTGGATCAAACATAATTTATTGAAGTATTCATATAAAGACTTCATTGGATCAAGCTAGATCCTGGTAAGTGACATACCTTACAAAACCCATAGTCAAAATATTTCTAGAGCCTTCCAAATTGAAGCACTCATAGGAGGAAATTGCATTCACCATATGGAAGACATATTCCTTTGTTAAATCCACCCTTGATATCTCATTCAGTAGAAAATAAAGAAAGATGATTTTACTAAGAAATAAAGGCCTTATAATTTTCTTGAAACACGTCTAAATGTTCTTCAATCACCATTTGTAACTTAATATCACATAGTTAGTACTTCTAGACGTAGTGATTCTTTTGCACAACTTTAGAGAATGCCATTTAACCCACATGTTTAACATACTATCATAAAAGCCCTATATATGGTGGGGAGAGGTTTTGGAGGCCCACCCCATGCTGTTAATCCTTGGATTGTAGAAACATATGGTTCTTTAAATTCACCTAATAATCTTCATGGCATGCTTGAACATTACTTAAATATTTTACGTAAATTTGAAGGAGAGTATGATGTTACTATTGAAGATCATATTTCCACATTCCAAGAGTTTACTTATGATCTCGTCATTGAGGGAAAAGATGCATACAATTTATTATTTGTTTAGAACTTGGAGAGCTAAGGAAATGGTTTTGATATTTTCCTGCAGATTATTTTAACAGCTTGGCACACTATGGAAGAATTCTTTATGTGGAAATGGGGGAAGAAAAGGTATCATTTATACTACCTTACTTGATTTGTATCCTTAAATAAAAAGAATGGGGAAACTATAAGTGATTTCAATAATATATTTAACAAGATCTATGACAAAATCCCTAGGGTTATAAATCCTTAAGAAGAAACTGAAAAAGAAACTTATGCAAGGGTTTATGAAGCTAAGATTGCCATAATATTAAGATAAAGAATATATGTGTCCCTTTCTAACATGTAGGATTATTTTCTTGATGTTGAAGGTAACATGATAGCTTCAGGAAAAATGAAACACAAGAAATATTTTGACAAAAATAATCCTAAAGATGAGGCTTCCAATTCTAAAAAAAATAAAGAAAATAACGATTAGAATATTGAATAAATAACAAAAATCATAAGAGGTATGTCAAATAAACTAACCAAACTTGAGACTAAGTAAATAATCAAAGTAGAAACCCTCAAGTAATATGGCAAAGAAATCAAAATCAATTTAGAAGACCCCTTAATCGTCAAGTTCTATACAAAGAAATCATAAATAAAGATCCTCCAATACATCCCCCAGTTAGAGAAAATGATGTGAATCATTTCATATGTGTGCCCCCTCATGGAGAGTATATTGAACCTCTTGATTTATTAAACTGGATGCATTATGCGATTGAAGTTATAAACTTAACTCAAAATAAACATCGAAGGTTTTTACATGGAGATGTATATTAAAATGGAGCTAAGACACAAGAGAGATATTTTCTTAGGCCTAGAAATCAATATGAAAATTAGACTCGTGCTCATGTTCCTAAGAAATTGTCTAAAGAATCCAAAACAATCAAAATTTATGAGAATATAGCCTCTTTTGAAAAGCCTCATATTGTTCAATACCATTATGATTCCCCATTTGCCTTAGTGAAACATAAAATTGAATGGTAGTGTTACATCCATTCTGCTAGTAGGAAACCAATGCGTTATTTGTTTAGTGTTTCTATGATATCACTCTTCTTGTTGTTAGATATCATTTTTTATAATGGTTATGTTATTGGTTGTCTAGATAAGTAATATGTATGGAAATTTTTTCTTAATTGATGTTTATATATTATTTTTACGTGTTGTGTATAATATGTTTTTTATAATTTAGATAATAAAAAATATCGCGATCTACCTATCATTCCATGATGAAAACTTGTTTGCATAACATCAATATTGAAAGATATTAATAACTTATTTAAACTAGGATCTATCAAGTACCGAGAGGCATCCAACTTCCTGAATTGATCTATCATTTAACTTAAATTTTTTACACATTTATAAGGGAAATTTGATCCCTCTTCATGCTTTCTCTATTAGGTTTTAAAATGGATCTATTATTTTTATATTTTTTATATTATTAATACAAAATTTATTTTTTTAATAAATTTTTATTTGGTTTTAATTATTTATTTTATGAATGGATATGGGGAGATATGGATATTTTAATTTTTTTTTAATTTTTTAATTTTAGTTTTGGTGAGAACACATAATTAAAACTAGAGACTTTAAATCAAGAATACAACATATGAATTTTGGGACTCTTAGTTTCATAAGTGTCCTATCATAGTGTTAGTTAAGGAGAGAGAAAATGATAGTCTCTATGATCATTGGCTTCAAAGGAAGTGGAAAGTTATATGTTGTATTACTATAGTTGGGTAAAATAATTTTTATTGCTATGAATCAATATGTTTTTAAAGGAATAACTTCATTATGTTTTTCAAACTCATGATTCCAACCTTATTTTTCATTTCAATATCAGTTGAATCCTTTTGGGGATGCTAATGTTGAGTTCTATCATTTATACTTAGAAAGGTGTTTAGTTAACTAATCAAGAGTTGGATGCTTGATAGATCCGAGTTTAAGATGAATCTATGCTAGTTTAGATAAGGTTATTAATAGATTTCCATATTGATGGTATGCAACAAAGTTTGCATCATGGCATGATAGTATCTCATGAACCCTTACATAAAATCATGGCTTAAAGAATACAAAATTTGATTATGATTTTCATTCTATTATGTTAACAAGTGAAAATCGTTGGTTCCAATCTCTTGATGGCCTTAGTACTATTTGAATGGGAGGTATATATTTGTATTCATATAACTAGAAATAAAAAGGAAGGGCGCGTACTTGGTCTTTCAATGATGAGATTGTCCTCTCTTAAATCATGAAAAGAATTTAACACCATTTTGGTGAAATATGTTGAATAAAGAGACATAATAGTTTACATTTACATCTTTCTATGTCATCTACACACTTTTCTTTTTTTAACTTGTTATATTGGTTATAAAGAGAAACAAGAAAATATGATTTTGCTTTTAGCATATGCAAAACAATTGTTATATGGCATTATAATGATCTAACAATGCTTCGAAGGTAAATACTTTCTTGAAAGAAAATAGCTGAAAAAATAAGTAGTACATTTCTCTCTAAGATCACCAAAATAGTAATAACAACTAGTCTTAATAATATTTGTAGGTATCTAACATATAATAACACATAAAAATAATCTATAAACATAAATTAAAAGTATAAGTCTACATATAAGAAATCATATAAAATAATAATATCGATTTTTTAATCTAACATATAAAATCCATATTATACAAACACATAAAAAGAGTTTATAAACATCAATTAAGAAAAAAAACCATATATATCACTATCTACACAAGCAATAAAAAAAACACTAAACAAGGTGATATATAATAACAATAACAAGATATCATAATAACACAAACCAAATAATAAACATGTTGCCTACCAACACAATGGTAAATAACGTTGCTTTCCTCATCAATATACCATAATACAAATTATTATAACGATATATCCATAATGCACAAGTCTTAAACATAGAGTAAATCACTTCGAAAACCCTGGCTTTGGCTTCCCTTATTCAGAGTAAGGGACATGGAACCCCACAATTCACAATAGAATGAATGCTTTACTATAAGCATTGAATCGACAAGGAATCCAAAACTTAAAATGGAAAGTGAGAACAAACCAAAAGTGACACTCTTACCTAACTAATAACTACATAAATATGGAATACCCCAATCCTCCTCATGCCTTAATATCTTGCAATGCAGGATCATTGCTGCTCGTCAAACGATGGGCATCGCTCACCTTCTTTGTCCACCATTCAAGCGCTCTATGTTGGTCCCAAAATTTCGAAATGTTGTATATGTTTTTTTGCTCTGAGAAAGACAGAGTCTTAGCTATAGCTATTATTCCTTCCTCCAATGAACCTTCAAACCTGTATCTTTTTGTGGTCCCTGATGGTCCTATCGGCAGAACCAATTGTATTACTTTGTAGCCCGATGCTCCTAATTGGAAGAACTAATAAGATTCATGAGGTAGTCCCCTCTAATTGTAAAGGTGGGTCATTAGCACCCTAGTGTGGTTACTTGAGCCTACATGTGTAACTCGATCCTACGTGATTTAACTCGAGCCTACATGTCGGATTAGTTAACTTAAGTGAACGGATGAATATAAATAGAGGTGTAGCACTCCTCATTTGGACCACACACTTTCACTTGTGTAGCGCATTAGTGGAGAAGAGAGAAGTAGCTGGAGAAGGAGGAGGATCAGGCTTTGATCTCCTTGTTGGTTTTATCTTTTACATTTTTTGGCATCTATATTGAGGAATATTTTTCTATATTTTTCCCTTTATGGTTTTCCCAGGATAAATGTTTGTGTTCCTTTTGTATGTTTGTGCTTGTCTATATTTCAGTGATCCTGTTTGTATGCTTTTGTTATGAAATCGAAATGAAATACTAATGATCTAGCTTAGTATATGAAAATTTAACACTAGAGTGTGGGGAACATGTAGAGAGGTTATATTCAACTTATTGCATCTGCATGCATGAGTTAATGTGCCTCTGAGACCAATCCATACATTATAGGAGCCCAATCTGAGGGCCACCATCATCCTCCATCAGCTGGTTGTGCTAGGTAAGCAGTTATGTGTAGTCAACCTCCAGTTATCATTATGGTAAAATTGAAAGGTCTAGAGAAGGATAACGAGAAGATACGTGACATGTTAGCACAAGTAAGAACTCTTAAATCACAAAGTGCTACCAAATCACAAAATATACACGCATACATAATTGCACCAAAGCTGTAAAAAAAGGTATAGGTTCAAACAGAGTAAACACAAACGGTCCAAGAACCTATAGGTAAGCCACCTGAAATAAAGGTGTTTCATGTTAATGCAATGGAAGAATATGAAATCACTGTAGACCCAATAATGATATCAGAATACAAAGGAAGTAATATAAAGAGTCTTGAAGAAGAGATAAACCATAAAATTGATAAACTGGTGGATCTGGAGAGTGAACTCAATAAAGGAAAGGATGATATCTATGATATAAAGAGAGAAGTAGATGATCTAAAAATATAGATCACATTCTTACAAGTTCATGCCTAGGGAGAAGAATTGTTAAGAATATTAACTAAAGAACTATGGGACAGAATGGCAGAATTGTTCACAACCACGTGGGGCTTATGTGAATTGATGAGAGATGAGATGGAGACTTACAAATCAACAAAAGTTTGAGATGACACAAGTAGAATTTATACAAGGATATAATCCAAGAGAGGCTATAGAAACCATTGATTACTTAAATAGCATAAATAATAAACAACTAGAATAGTTGCAACTAACTAGAACTCTAAAGTAATAAAAATAGAAAAATTGATCATCTTAAATCTGACTTTATATAGAGTATTGTAGTACAACACCAATATTTTCATTGAAAATATTTGTTCTCTTAAAATTATGTTCAGTGAAGCAATAATATTGGGGATACCCTCATTACGGGATGGAATAACATAATTCTACTAAAGGGAGGAGTATCAACATTTATTGAGGCATAAAAGAAGTGAAGATCCACAACATTCAAAGAGTTAGACCATGTGACATATGAAAAACACTATGAAGTTGAGATAGCGCTAGAAAATGTAAGATTTCATAGAATTCCAACCAAGAAAGGATGAAGGCTTCTCACAAGATATCACAAAATAGATCTTCCCTCTTAGCCATATTCTATAGGCTAAGAATCTGGTTCAACATGTCAATGTTTCAACGGTCAACAAACACCTGAGATGCCATAACAATTCACAAGACAAGAGGCCCCATTGCTATTTATCCCATGTGGATGTCCATTACCAACTGGAACTTCAACCTATTCAGATTTATTGCACAAGATTACTCAAGTTAGCATACCTTCGTGTTTTTCCATGGCGCCAATTTAGAAAATCATGCATGGACAAGAAACTCCCTAGCAAGGGAAGAAAAATGGCAAGACTAGAAAGAAAAACTAAAGCCCAATTTTGATTTAAAACTAAATATAATAAATCAATGTCAAAATTGAATAATAAAAAGACTATTACCTTTTCTATTATGAGCCAAATGAGTGATAAAATAATTTATACTTTCAAGCTAGTTCACCTCTAGGAACTAACATCAATAATGGCTTTGTTGTTGGGAGCACAATTGAAGAAGTTTTTTCTTAGGGTAAGGCATTGTGGATCAAACATAACTTATTGAAGTAGACATATAGAGACTTCATTGGATCAAGCTAGATCTTGGTAAGTGACATACCTGACAAAACCCATAGTCAAAATATTTGTAGAGCCTTCCAAATTGAAGAACTCATAGGAGGAAATTGCATTCACCATATGGAAGACATATTCCTCTATTAAATCCACCTTTGATATCTCATTCAGTAGAAAATCAAGAAAGATTATTTTACTAAGCAATAAAGGCCTTATAATTTTCTTGAAACACGTCTAAATGTTCTTCAATCACCATTTGTAACTAAATATCACATAGTTAGTACTTCTAGACCTAGTGGTTCTTTTGTACAACTTTAGAGAATGCCATTTAACCCACATGTTCAACATACTATCATAAAACCCCTATATATGGTGGGGAGAGGTTTTGGAGGCCCACCCCATGCTGTTAATCCTTGTATTGTAGAAACATATGGTTCTTTAAATCATGAAAAGAATTTAACACCATTTTTGTGAAATATGTTGAATAAAGAGACATAATAGTTTACATTTACATCTTTCTATGTCATCTACACACTTTTCTTTTTTTAACTTGTTATATTAGTTATAAAGAGAAACAAGAAAATATGATTTTGCTGTAAGCATATGCAAAACAATTGTTATATGGCATTACAATGTTCTAACAATGCTTCGAAGGTAAATACTTTCTTGAAAGAAAATAGCTGAAGAAATAAGTAGTACATTTCTCTCTAAGATCACCAAAATAGTAATACTTAAATTAAAACATGGATGGGAAGAGACACCCATAACTAGTTAGGAGTGTGTTTTTTAACTAACCAGATTGGTCTTGTGGTGTGACTAATCTAAATGTAAATCGATGTCATGTTATCCATAAAGTTTTTCATATTGTTTAGTCATAATGTATTTTTTGACTCAAAATAATGGGCTCAAATTAATTTGACTTAAAGTAGGAGTGACTTAAAATTAAAATTTCAAATTTAAAAAAAAAAGAAAAATTTATTTATTTATTTAAAAATGTATAATTTTTGTTGTGATAAATAATTTAGTTTTTCAAATATTGGGGTGTACTTCCAGCACTCATTTTCTCCACATTTGGTCATTTTCGCACATATGGCGCCTCTCCCCTAATATCTGCAAAGTAACTATCTATCTTACCTTAACATTGTGTGTGTGTGTGTGTGTGTGTGTGTGTGTGTGTGTGTGTTTTGATTATTATGTATGTACAAGGACATATAGCGCTCGCATGGATGCATTAGTGTGTTAGTGTGTTCCATGCAAGGACACTTGGGTGAAATTTGTGGCTTAAACCAAGGTTTGCACAATAGTTTGGGGTTGATTTGATTGAGCCCAAGGTGTTATTCAGCATGTCTCCTCAAGGATGAGAATGGTTGTTTTACTAGAAGGCGTTAGGTTTCAAGGGTCTCATTTACTATGATGTCGTGCAATGTTATGTTCATGAGTGTGTATTAACTGTGTTGTTTATTGAATCCTCAATGGTGCTATCCAATTTTCACAAAGGATGATGGTGAAGAGATTGTGGTTCAAGGAGAGTGGAGTGCTTTTATGTCTTTGCTCTGATTCAATGGTGAGTTGGATAGTTGATTTTCCAGGATCAAGTCAATGACATTTATGCCATTCATCTACATAAACTTTTATTTGCATCTACTTTGGGTTCTTTGGAACATGTTTTCATTTAGGTAGATTTCCCTTTGCATTTACTATCAGTGGGTGTTCAGTAATGTGTTTTATGTGGTTTAATTGTATATTGTCTTTGAGGTGTGGAGAAATTTCTAGTTGACATTTACTGTGTACCATTATGTTCTGTGTATATTTGGGTCAGTTGTTGAGCTTGGACTTGTTTCTTTAGTGCCTAGAGATATTTATATTTGTGTTTTTTATTTTTTGAATCATAATTGTGCATTTGGCCATGCGAATTGAGGCATGTGGCCATTTTCCTGCTAGGATTTTCTATAATTGGAACTTTGTCAAGAAGGTGTTGAACTCATGCCCACATCTTTACTTTAGTCTTCAATACTATAACTTGAATTCAGTGTGTTAAATTTGATGCAATTTTTGTATATCTTGTTGGTTTTTGATATTATTACTATTTGATTTTGTTAGGTATTGCAAAAGAGAGGAAAGTGCATAGACAGTTGTTGCCAAGGAGAAAAGTGAACTTTTGTGAGGTAAGCCTCCATTGTAATGAATTATGGTGTTGTAGAGAAAATGAATGCAAAATTTGTTGTAGATATTTTGTGCCATTTTCTCTTGAATTATGGTTATTATTCTATGTGGCTGTAAAACCTAAAAAGAAAATGTGTGTTTTCGGTTGAAATTACTTTTGATTCTAGGTTGTAAGGATTATGTGGCATTTACGATTCAATTGTGGTGGGTTTTATGTGTTGTTTAGAAAAATTAAAGAGGACTACGTTTTTGGGGCTTGAACTATGTGGGGTTTTATGAAATGACCTTGGATTGAATTATTGGCTCAGAGCTTTTGTGTGGGTATATTTTCCAGAGTGTGAAACATATATGGTACTCAAATTTATTTTGGTATTTTGCATATCATTGTGTAATTGAGTAATATATGTTGGTATCCTTGCTTTGCATAGTTCATAATTTGCTTATTTTGGGTACTTTTATTAGGATGTATGATGCAAATGTCTCTTCTCGGGTTTGAATAGATATAGAGTTTTCTAAATGTTTTGTTGATGGTCCTATTTGTGGATATTGTACGATTGCATTGAATTAACAACAGTGCTTGTTTTTCTATTGAACACATGACTTGGGAATTTTGTTTCTTATGTCAAAGGAATTGAAACCATAAGCTATAGAGTATGCATTTATTTTTGTGTCCTTCAATGCTAACCTAGGTTTTATTGCATAGTGTTCTTCTTATCTATTTTGCATGAGCATGAAGGGATTTAGGATCAGTTGGTAATGAATATTATGAACATTGTTAGTATAGAGTTTTTTGGGGGCATTTCCATCCATAAAAAATACTATGAGATTTGGGGATCAATCCAAAAGAGATACATAGTGAATTAGCATCGAAGGAGCATGGCATGTGGTCACGAAGGAGCATCGATGTGATAAATTGGATGCAAAGAATCACAATAGATCCTAAACAAATATAATGACTAAGATGAATAGAAGACTGGAAAGTAACCAAAAAATGTAAGAAGTGGGTTCGAGCTAGTCCATGGGGACGAGAAATTAAATCAAGGGTCGAGATAAAAATCATGTGGGTAAGACGACTTAGATGTTAGCGCGATAAACTGGTCATAAAGTTACAAAAAGTAGTATTTAATATTATTGTTAGCATGCATTAGCTATCGATAACTTGCAAGGAAGTATCATGGGAATGAGGGGGCATTGTGCCATAAAGCACTCAAGACGCGTGGCCAAATATTTTTGGTCATGTTTCCTTTAGGCCTTTTTGAAAATTTCCAAGGAGAGTGAGTGTTACCTCCTTGGTAAACAACGATGGTTTCCATGCATTAAAAATAAAGTGGTCCTTGGTATAAGTGTCCATGTCATTCTGTTCTGTCACATCCAACTTTCAGGTGGTCGTCAGGTATTAGTGCACATGTCATCCTCCCTCATTAAATAACATCGTACCATTTTTTCAAAATATCTTAGTCCACTAATGAAGTGGTCCCTAAGATGGAAACATTTGGAAATGAACCCACATATAACCATGAATCTTACATTCACATTGTTGATGTAGCTTATCCCAACTTAAATCTAACCATCATAGAGGCCCAAATCATAGCGTTTGAAGACAATGACTAATTTAAATTGTCGAAATCCAGTGTGACATAGTATGCATGTCCCCAACTCGTTTATTTTCATGATTTTGCTAGCAATTTATCATCATTATTTTCCCAAAGTCGTAAGTTAATCATGTCCTCATATATTTTTGCATTTTTTTGTCATATAGAAGATGAGATCATCAAGACAATGTTGTACAATCCAGAGGAGGTGGGAGTCTAGCCTATAGAGGAGAGAAGGATGGCACTCCTATATCTAATCATGATCCCTATAGAAAAAAACCAGGTCTTAACCCAATACATGGAACCTATGATGTAACCCAACAGTCCAAGCCCCCTTTCAAGACTATATTTTTCAAGAAAATCTATATCTCTCATCTACACCATCCTAGGTTATAAGAACAATGAAGAGGTTGATGAAAACCTACTAGATTTCCTAACACATCTAAATCCTACAACCAAAGAGTGGACTAAATTGAATATTTGTGAATTCCTGGATGAAGTAATCAATTAGCAAGTAACAAATTTCGCTTCACTAGAAGTTTTCAGATACCCATCCTATCTCTTCTTCCTATTATTTTTCAAAATGTCAAATATTTTGAAGTTGTAGTATTGAATATCACTAATGAACATGGAGATGAAATCCATATTTATGAATGGAATCCTTTAATTTTGAGACACGAAAACAACTCTAAATAGACATATTTTACAAATAAGGCAATTAAGGTTAGATACATAATAATCCATGGGATTGACCTTCCCAGAATTCCAAATGAAGGTAAAGAGTGGTTGAATTTTAATCCAAACACAAAATTATCTGACTTGTTCTTGTTCAAATATCACAGATTAATTCGAATTTATGGCTTTGAAGGGAAACCCTACCAGTTTTCTATCAGATTCCTAGATATGGAATATGTTAAGAAAATATTTGTATTCGATGAATTACATTTTAGGAGCTTGAGAAAACATAAAACTTTCATGTCCCTAAATATGTTGTTCCTTTTGAATTGAAACCCTTAAGTTTCCTAAAGTACATGGAAGCTTTTCAAATGGAACTAAATTTGGTAAAAGCAGAAGCTACCTCTTATGAACCACACAAGGTCATCTCAAAGCAGCAGCTAGAAAAAAACAAGGTTGTGTATGATTTCCAACCCATACTAGAATGGGAGAAAGCATCCAACAATGAGAGTTGGACTGAAATTGAAGAAGTTTAGAAGATATAAGTATATCAGAGTGAGTCAGAGAAAATATCAAGACAAAAGAGAGGGGAAAAGGAGTTAACAACAAATATGGAGATTAATCAAGATGAGGATGGTCCTTAAGGAAATAAAGTTAGGATAGACCTATATGAATCATCTCATGCACTAGTAGAGAAGGAGATAGAGATAGAAGTTTCCAAAGAGATTGTTGAATTGGGTAAATAGTCAATAACTGGAGGAAAGGTACCAACTAGATTCATGAATTATACATCATTGGTGTTCACAATTCCATAAAAGTCAAAGTCTCTTAATCAAACAAGTCCTATCCTAGTTCAAACATATTTTCAATCAATATATAAGGATATCAAAAACGAAAATGTTAAATATATAAATGATGATAGATAGAAGATCATTCCTCCTCAGAAAAGGGTCCTATCAATATAGGACCACATAGATAACAACTTTAGATACATGCAGTGGTTGAACCAAGGGTACATTTCCCTACTAGAATGAGGGACTATAGAACAAAACAACATATTATAGATCAGAGCTGATTTAGTGTCATGGATAAATTTGATTTCTTCAAGCAAGTGAGTGACATGATATGTGTATATGTAGATACATTTACAAATACTGAAAGAAGATCGAAAGAATCCCTGAATAAGGTTGGAGACTTGTTGAAAGTAGAAAAATGGACAACCATATCAAATAAAGTAACAATAAAGGGTCTGGAAGAGAATATAGCTTCCTTGATTTCTCATCGTGATGATGGATCTTAAATCAAGTCTCTAATAGAAACTAAAGATAATGAGATTCCCAACCTCAATAAATAGATAAAAATTTCAAATGTAGATCAACTTCACACAGTTGAGATAAATAAGGTTGAATAGGAAAAAGAAGAAATGCTAGAAAGTGTGGTAAAATTCAAAGTTATAGAGATGGAGAAAGAGAAGAATATAAGTGACCTTCTAGCACAAATAACAACTCTAAAATCAAAAATTTATGCGAACTCATAGACTATACACACATAGACAACTGCACCAAACCTATAACAATAGGTATAGGTTCCTGAGAGAGGTAATACAAATGGTCCAAGAGCATATAGGCCAGCCACTTGAAATAGAGGTGGTGGATGTTAATGCAATGGAAGAATATGACATCACTCTAGAGCCAATAATTATATAAGAAGACAAAGATAGTAATATAAAGATGCTTTAAGAGGGAATAAAGCATAAAATTTATAGAATTGTAGACCTGGAGGGTGATCTCAATAAAAAAATGATCACACTATATGATATAAAGAGAGAAGTAGATGATGTAAAATATAGATCACATCCTTACAAATGGATTCCTAGGGAGAATAATTGTTAAGAAGAACAACCCAAGAACTGTGGGACAAAGTGGCACAATTATTCATAGCCATGTGGGACTTATGTGAATTGATGAGGGATGAGATGGAGACTTACAAATAAACAAAATTTTATGAGACAACTATAATTTATACAAGGATATAAGCCAAGAGAGGCTATAGAAACCGTTTATTACTTGAATAGCATAAATAATAAACAACTAAGTGAGTTGCAACTAAGTAGTAGAACTCAAGTAATCAATATAGAAAAAAGGATGATCTTGAAGAAGACTTCTTATAGAGTATTGTAGTAAAACACCAACATTTTAGCTAGTGATATTTCTTCTCTTAAGAGTATGTTCAGTGGAGTAATAAAATTAGGGATACCCTCATCATGGGATGGAATGACAAAATTATACTCAAGGGAGGAGTATCAACATCTATTGAGGAAAACAAGAAGTGAAGATCCACAACAAAAATATTAGAGAGAGTAATAAGTGGCAATTAGGATATTGATAGGCCGAGACCTACTTTTCTTATTTGGATAAGGCTGAAAACTATATTCAAAGAGTTAGATCCTATGGCATATGAAAAACACTCTGAAGCCGATATAACACTAGAAAATGTAAGAGTTCATAGAATTCCAATCGAGAAAGGATGGAATCTTGTGACAAGATGTCATAAAATAGATCTTTCCTCTTATTCATATTTTATAGGCCAAGCATATGGTTCAACTACTCAATATTTTAAAGGTCAACAAACCCCTCAGATGCCATAACAGTTCGTAAGACATGAGGTCCCATTGTCATTTATCCCATGTGGAAGTTTGATGGCAACTGCAACTTCAACTTAATCAGATTTATTGCAGAATATGACTCAAGTTGACATACGTTCAGGTTTCTCCATGGTTCCAAGTTATAAACTCATGCATGGACGACAAACTCTCGAGCAAGGGAAGAAAAAGGGCGAGACTAGAAGGAAAAACTAAAGGTCATTTTTACTTTAAAATTAAATATAATAAATCAATGTAAAAACTAAATAATAAAAAGACTATTACCTTTTCTATTACGAGCCAAATCAGGGATAAACTGGTCCTCACACCCAAGTCCTATATAATATAACTCTAGATAAGAGCTTAAGAGATGGAATAGATAGAGTTAGAAGTTTTTTTTCGAATATGTTGAATTGGATGAGTCAATTTTCCATTTAAAGATTTGCTAGAGATTAACGATATTCACACTTCGAAAGAGTCTTTCTTTATGTTCATCCTTTGTTCTACTATAAATTGCATGATAGGATTCATGGTCATAATAATAAAGTAAGTACAACAAATTTGGTCTAAATTGAGCATTGGTGATACTCTGTTTGGGGTGGAATGTTAGATGTTATGCTAGAAGTTTAAATTTCATTTGTTTTTGGCATAATATTAAAGGCTTTATGTGACTTCTATATGTATTAAAGTTTTCTATCTATATCACATACATGAATATTTTTTTATTTAATTTTTTTTTTTATCACATATATGAATGTTTTTTGTTTATATTTTTTTTGTTTTTGTTTTTCTGTATCACATATATGTATCGACTCTTGAATTCCTCTTGCTTCTTTCATAGATATGAAAATTCACTTCACATAGATTGATAACCTCAATGATGTCTATAAAATTTTTCAGAACGACAGACTTGCATATATCTACAATATCTGAAAATGGATTTGGATTAGTGGCATCTGCGACATAACTCTCCACTGTGATATAGATGCTCATGTCTCCTCCGCGAACGTATAATGGAAAATTTGACACCATTGACATCATTTCTTATAGCCTCTATTTGAAAGTATTTTGATGATCATTTCTCGAGCACTCGGACCAACTTTCTTAGTCGATCAAGTGCACTTTCACAACAACTATGTTTTTATTGGCCATTTCACCCTGAATTTCAAATACAAGTATCATGTCTATTGCTAAACATTTGATTGCTAAATCCTCAACTGTGACTTAGTTATGCATTTTACCATGAGTGATACTTATTATTTATATTATTTAACCCCATGTAGCGGTGGAATGGATGTTGTAAACCATCACAAAATTAACGGTTGTTGGATGTTGGCCGACATCACTAAATTATAGTTGTTTTTGTACCTGATGATACAATATTTTACAAATGTTTAAACTTAATTTTACTAATTAAAGTATTTAATTTAAACATGGAGGGGGGGAGACACCCATAGGTAGTTAGGAGTGGTGCAACCAAGTTTGTGTGGCTTAATTCTCCATGTTTATAAGTAGTTTTCTTTCTTTCTTTCATTATTTCTTTATTTATTTTTGGTATGTTGTTTATATAACCAGATTGGTCTTCTGATGTGACTAATCAAAATTGATGCTTTTTTATCCATAAAGTTCCATATTGTTTAGTCATAGTGTATTTTTGACTCGGAATAATGGGAGAACATTAATTTGACCTAAACTAGATGTGACTTAAAATTAAAATTTCAGTTAAGCAGTTAAGCAGTTATGATGATCATTTACATGCTAGATGTGCTAGGTAAGCAGTTATGCGTAGTCAACCTCCAGTTATCATAGATGTGCTAGGTAAGCAGTTATGCGTATTCAACCTCCATTTATCATTATGGTAAAATTGAAAGGTCTAGCGAAGGAGAAAGAGAAGATACGTCACATGTTAGCACAAGTAAGAACTCTTAAATCACAAAGTGCTACCAACTCACAAAATACACACGCATACATAATTGCACCAAAGCTGTAAAAAAAGGTATAGGTCCAAACAGAGGAAACACAAACGATCCAAGATCCTATAGGTAAGCCACCTGAAATAAAGTTGTTGCATGTAAATGCAATGGAAGAATATGAAATCACTGTAGACCCAATAATGATATAAGAATACAAAGGAAGTAATATAAAGAGTCTTGAAGAAGAGATAAACCATAAAAATGATAAACTGGTGGATCTGGAGAGTGAACTCAATAAAGGAAAGGATGATATCTATGATATAAAGAGAGAAGTAGATGATCTAAAAATATAGATCACATCCTTACAAGTTGATGCCTAGGGAGAAGAATTGTTAAGAATATTAACTAAAGAACTATGGGACAGAGTGGCAGAATTGTTCACAACCACGTGGGGCTTATGTGAATTGATGAGAGATGAGATGGAGACTTACAAATCAACAAAATTTGAGATGAGACAAGTCGAATTTATACAAGGATATAATCCAAGAGAGGCTATAGAAACCATTGATTACTTAAATAGCATAAATAATAAACAACTAGAAGAGTTGCAACTAACTAGAACTCTCAAGTAACAAAAATAGAAAAATTGATCATCTTGAATCAGACTTTATATAGAGTATTGTAGTACAACACCAATATTTTCATTGATGATATTTGTTCTCTTAAAATTATGTTCAGTGAAGCAATAATATTGGGGATACCCTCATTACAGGATGGATTAACATAATTCTACTAAAGGGAGGAGTATCAACATTTATTGAGGCATAAAAGAAGTGAATATCCACAACATTCAAAGAGTTAGACCATGTGACATATGAAAAACACTATGAAGTTGAGATAGCGCTAGAAAATGTAAGATTTCATAGAATTCCAACCGAGAAAGGATGAAGGCTTCTCACAACATATCACAAAATAGATCTTCCCTCTTAGCCATATTCTATAGGCTAAGAATCTGGTTCAACATGTCAATATTTCAACGGTCAACAAACACCTGATATGCCATAACAATTCGCAAGACAAGAGGCCCCATTGCTATTTATCCCATGTGGATGTCCGTTACCAACTGGAACTTCAACCTATTCAGATTTATTGCACAAGATTACTCAAGTTAGCATACCTTTGTGTTTTTCCATGGCGCCAATTTAGAAAATCATGCATGCACAAGAAACTCCCTAGCAAGGGAAGAAATTAAATGGTGAGACTAGAAAGAAAAACTAAAGCCCATTTTTGATTTAAAACTAAATATAATAAATCATTGTCAAAATTGAATAATAAAAAGACTATTACCTTTTCTATTATGAGCCAAATGAGTGATAAACTAATTTATACTTTCAATCTAGTTCACCTCTAGGAACTAACATGAATAATGGCTTTGTTGTTGGGAGCACAATTGAAGAAGTTTTTTCTTAGGGTAAGGCATTGTGGATCAAACATAACTTATTGAAGTAGTCATATAGAGACTTCATTGGATCAAGCTAGATCTTGGTAAGTGACATACCTGACAAAACCCATAGTCAAAATATTTCTAGAGCCTTCCAAATTGAGGAACTCATAGGAGGAAATTGCATTCACCATATGGAAGACATATTCCTATATTAAATCCACCTTTGATATCTCATTTAGTAGAAAATCAAGAAAGATGATTTTACTAAGCAATAAAGGCCTTATAATTTTCTTGAAACACGTCTAAATGTTCTTCAATCACCATTTGTAACTAAATATCACATAGTTAGTACTTCTAGACCTAGTGATTCTTTTGTACAACTTTAGAGAATGCCATTTAACCCACATGTTCAACATACTATCATAAAACCCCTATATATGGTGGGGAGAGGTTTTGGAGGCCCACCCCATGCTGTTAATCGTTGGATTGTAGAAACATATGGTTCTTTAAATCATGAAAAGAATTTAACACCATTTTTGTGAAATATGTTGAATAAAGAGACATAATAGTTTACATTTACATCTTTCTATGTCATCTACACACTTTTCTTTTTTTAACTTGTTATATTAGTTATAAAGAGAAACAAGAAAATATGATTTTGCTTTTAGCATATGCAAAACAATTGTTATATGGCATTACAATGATCTAACAATGCATTGAAGGTAAATACTTTCTTGAAAGAAAATAATTGAAGAAATAAGTAGTACATTTCTCTCTAAGATCACCAAAATAGTAATAACAACTAGTCTTAATAATATTTGTAGGTATCTAACATATAATAACACATAAAAATAATCTATAAACATAAATTAAAAATATAAGTCTACATATAACAAATCATATAAAATAATAATATCGATTTTTTTATCTAACATATAAAAGCCATATTATACAAACACATAAAAAGAATTTATAAACATCAATTAAGAAAAAAAGCCATATATATCACCATCTACACAAGCAATAAAAAAAAAATACTAAACAAGATGATATCTAATAACAATAACAAGATATCATAATAACACAAACCAAATAATAAACTTGTTTCCTACCAACACAATGGTAAATAACGCTGCTTTCCTCATCAATATACCATAATACAAGTTATTATAACAATATATCCATAATTCACATGTCTTAAACATAGAGTAAATCACTTTGAAAACCATGGCTTCCCTTATTCATGATAAGGGACATGGAACCCAACAATTCACAATAGAACGAATGCTTTACTATAAGCATTGAATCGACAAGGAATCCAAAACTTAAAATGGAAAGTGAGAACAAACCAAAAGTGACACTCTTACCTAACTAATAACTACATAAATATGGAATACCCCAATCCTCCTCACGCCTTAATGTCTCGCAATGCAGGATCATTGCTGCTCATCAAACGATGGGCATCGCTCACCTTCTTTGTCCACCATTCAAGCGCTCTACGTTTGTCCCAAAATTTCCAAATGTTGTATATTTTTTTTGCTCTGAGAAAGACAGAGTCTCAGCTATAGCTATTATTCCTTCCTCCAATGAACCTTCAAACCTGTTTCGAGTATGAAACCTATTGCGAGTAGATGTGTAATATATTAGATTATCTAAAGTAGATAACCAATTTGTAAGTAAAGATACCCGATATGATGCATGAAGAATGATCTCCGCATTCACTACAGCCTTTATAAATCGATTGATTGAAACATTTAGTATATCTAGCATGCCCTCCTTGGTTGGTGATCTGCAACTCACCGAATAAGATAATTTAGAGCGAAGATCTATGTCTTCGCAAAATATTTTGAGGACGGTTTCAAACAATTCCGGATCACGTAGCTGAATCAGCTCAACTAACCACAACAAGACAAAACAAGCCTGGTCGACTCGTGAATTCCTTATGCTTCTCTCACAGAAATGCAAATCCACATAACATAATTTGATAACCTCGATGATGTCTATATATTGTTTCAGAAAGACAGACCTGCAAATATCTACAATATCTAAAGGTGATGAATTTGCATAAATGGTGTCTATGATATAATTGTCCACTGTGACATAGATGCTCCCGTCTCCTTCGCGACCGTATAATGGACAATTCAACATCATTGACATCATTTCTTGCAGGTTCTCTTTGAAAGTCTTCTGATCATCATTTCTCGAGCACTCCGACCAACTTTCTTCCATATGGTCGACCAACTGCACTTTCAGATCAGCGGTGTTTTGATTGGCCATTTCACCCTGAATTTCAAATACAAGATCCTGCTTATTGCTAAACCTTTGATTGCAACTATGACAGGTAAATCCTCGACTATGACTCTGAGTTATGTGTTTTACGGTGAATGTTAAGTAGTATTTATAGCGTTTAACACCATGTACGCATGGAATGGATGTGGGCTGACATCACGGAGTTATAGCCGTTTCTCTCCCACTTAATTTCCGTAAATTTGGAAATTTTATCTATATATAATATAAATTATGGCATGACTCGCATGACTCAATATATAATATTAAAGTATTTAATTTAAACATGGATGGGGGCAGAGACAACCGTAGTGAGGGATGTGGGTTGACATTAGCGAACTATAGCTGTTTCTCTCGAGTTAATTTTCCTAAATTTGTAAATTATTTTTATATAATATAAAATATGGCATGACACAATTTTTAACTTTTTACAAATGTTAAACCTAAACTTTAAGTAATAAAGTATTTGATTTAAACATGGAGGGGAAAGACACCCGTAGTGAGGAGTGGTGCACCCAAGTGTATGTGGCCTACTTCTAATTAAAGTATTTAATTTAAACATGGATGGGGAGAGACACCTGTACATAGTTAATTTAAAACATGGATTGGGAGAGACACCCGTACATAGTTAAATTAAAACATGGATGGGAAGAGACACCCATAACTAGTTAGGAGTGTGTTTTTTAACTAACCAGATTGGTCTTGTGGTGTGACTAATCTAAATCTAAATCGATGTCATGTTATCCATAAAGTTTTTCATATTGTTTAGTCATATTGTATTTTTTTGACGGGCTCAAATTAATTTGACTTAAAGTAGGAGTGACTTAAAATTAAAATTTGAAATTTACAAAAAATAAATTTTTATTTATTTATTTAAAAATGTAGAATTTTTTTTGTGATAAATAATTTAGTTTTTCAAATATTGGGGTGTACTTCTAGCACTCATTTTCTCCACATTTGGTCATTTTCGCACATATGGCTCCTCTCCGCTAATATCTGCAAAGTAACTATCTATCTTACCTTAACATTATGTGTGTGTGTGTGTGTGTTTTGATTATTATGTATGTACAAGGACATATAGCGCTCGCATGGATGCATTAGTGTGTTAGTGTGTTCCATGCAAGGACACTTGGGTGAAATTTGTGGCTTAAACCAAGGTTTGCGCAATAGTTTGGGGTTGATTTGATTGATCCCAAGGTGTTATTCAGCATGTCTCCTCAAGGATGAGAATGGTTGTTATACTAGAAGGCGTTAGGTTTCAAGGGTCTCATTTACTATGATGCCGTGCAATGTTATGTTCATGAGTGTGTATTAACTGTGTTGTTTATGGAATCCTCAATGGTGCTATCCAATTTTCACAAAGGATGATGGGGAAGAGATTGTGGTTCAAGGAGAGTGGAGTGCTTTTATGTCTTTCCTCTGATTCAATGGTGAGTTGGATAGTTGATTTTCCAGGATCAAGTCAATGACATTTATGCCATTCATCTACATAAACTTTTATTTGCATCTACTTTGGGTTCTTTGGAACATGTTTTCATTTAGGTAGATTTCCCTTTGCATTTACTATCGGTGGGTGTTCGGTAATGTGTTTTATGTGGTTTAATTGTATATTGTCTTTGAGGTGTGGAGAAATTTCTAGTTGACATTTACTGTGTACCATTATTTTCTGTGTATATTTGGGTCAGTTGTTGAGCTTGGACTTGTGTCTTTAGTGCCTAGAGGTATTTATATTTGTGTTTTTTATTTTTTGAATCATAATTGTGCATTTGGCCATGGGAATTGAGGCATGTGGCCATTTTCCTGCTAGGATTTTCTATAATTGGAACTTTGTCAAGAAGGTGTTGAACTCATGCCCACATCTTTACTTTAGTATTCAATACTGTAACTTGAATTCAGTGTGTTAAATTTGATGCAATTTTTGTATATCTTGTTGGTTTTTGACATTATTACTATTTGATTTTGTTAGGTATTGCAAAATAGAGGAAAGTGCATAGACAGTTGTTGCCAAGGAGAAAAGTGAACTTTTGTGAGGTAAGCCTCCATTGTAATGAATTATGGTGTTGTAGAGAAAATGAATGCAAAATTTGTTGTAGATATTTTGTGCCATTTTCTCTTGAATTATGGTTATTATTCTATGTGGCTATAAAACCTAAAAATAAAATGTGTGTTTTCGGTTGAAATTACTTTTGATTCTTGGTTGTAAGGATTATGTGGCATTTACGATTCAATTGTGGTGGGTTTTATGTGTTGTTTAGAAAAATTAAAGAGGACTACGTTTTTGGGGCTTGAACTATGTGGGGTTTTATGAAATGACCTCGGATTGAATTATTGGCTCAGAGATTTTGTGTGGGTATATTTTCCAGAGTGTGAAACATATATGGTACTCAAATTTATTTTGGTATTCTGCATATCGTTGTGTAATTGAGTAATATATGTTGGTATCCTTGCTTTGCATAGTTCATAATTTGATTATTTTGGGTACTTTTATTAGGATGTATGATGCAAATGTCTCTTCTAGGGTTTGAATAGATATAGAGTTTTCTAAATGTTTTGTTGATGGTCCTATTTGTGGATATTGTATGAGTGCATTGAATTAACAACAGTGCTTGTTTTTCTATTGAACACATGACTTGGGAATTTTGTTTCTTATGTCAAAGGAATTGAAACCATAATCTATAGAGTATGCATTGATTTTTGTGTCCTTCAATGCTAACCTAGGTTTTATTGCATAGTGTTCTTCTTATCTATTTTGCATGAGCATGAAGGGATTTAGGATCAGTTGGTAATGAACATTATGAACATTGTTAGTATAGATTTTTTTGGGGGGATTTCCATCCATAAAAAATACTATGAGATTTGGGGATCAATCCAAAAGAGATACATAGTGAATTAGCATCGAAGGAGCATGGCATGTGGTCACGAAGGAGCATCGATGTGATAAATTGGATGCAAAGAATCACAATAGATCCTAAACAAATATAATGACTAAGATGAATAGAAGACTGGAAAGTAACCGAAAAATGTAAGAAGTGGGTTCGAGCTAGTCCATGGGGACAAGAAATTAAATCAACGGTCGAGATCAAAAGCATGTGGGTAAGACAACTTAGATGTTAGCAGGATAAAGTGGCCATAAAGTTACAAAAAGTAGTATTTAATATTATTGTTAGCATGCATTAGCTATCGATAACTTGCAAGGAAGTATCATAGGAATGAGGGGGCATTGTGCCGTAAAGCACTCAAGACGGGTGGCCAAATATTTTTTGTCATGTTTCCTTTAGGCCTTTTTGAAAATTTCCAAGGAGAGTGAGTGTTACCTCCTTGGTAAACAACAATGGTTTCCATGCATTAAAAATAAAGTGGTCCTTGGTATAAGTGTCCATGTCATTCTGTTCTGTCACATCCAACTTTCAGGTGGTCCTCAGGTATTAGTGCACATGTCATCCTCCCTCATTAAATAACATCGTACCATTTGTTCACAATTCAAATTTCCCAATTGTTTAGAAGGATTTAGTTGTTAGTGTTGACTCATTGGCATTTGGTCATCCATAGCTCCAACTGAACAACCACCCTACACACATACACTCTCATTCATCCAGTTCCAAATACGAGATCAAGTCATCTTTCACGTAAACCACACCCAAGGTAATTTATCCAACCACTCCTCTATTTTTACTAGCTTACTATTGTAAACCTAAAACATACCTCAATTTGGTGATTTTACTAATTCTTACCCCGAACCAGTAAACTTCTCCATCAAAATATCTTAGTCCACTAATGAAGTGGTCCCTAAGGTGGAAAAACTTGGAAATGAACCCACATATAACCATGAAGATTGCATTCACATTGTTGATGTAGCTTATCCCAACTTAAATCTAACCATCATAGAGGCCCAAATCATAGTGTTTGAAGACTGTGACTCAATTAAATTGTTGAAATCCAGTGTGACATAGTAAGTATGTCCCCAACTCATTTATTTTCATGATTTTGCTAGCAATTTATCATCATTATTTTCCCAAAGTCATAAGTTAATCATGTCCTCATATATTTTTGCAGTTTTTTGTCATATAGAGGATGAGATCATCAAGACAATGTTGTACAATCCAGAGGAGGTGGGAGTCTAGCCCATAGAGGAGAGAAGGATGGCACTCCTATATTAAATCACGATCCCTCTAGAAAAAAACCAGGTCTTAACCCAATACATGGAACCTATGATGTAACCCAATAGTCCAAGCCCCCTTTCAAGACTATATTTTTCAAGAAAATCTATATCTCTTGTCTAAACCATCCTAGGTTATAAGAACAATGAAGACGTTGATGAAAAACTACTAGATTTCCTAACACATCTAAATCCTACAACCAAAGAGTGGACTAAATTGAATATTTGTGAATTCCTGGATGAAGCAATCAATTAGCAAGTAACAAAT
>LPNX010285969.1:214918-320237 GCA_001517045.1 Pseudotsuga menziesii | reverse complement strand
TGGACACCTATTTTTATGAGATTTGGAGCTATTTTCGCCCTCGTTGAAGGTTGGTCAAACCAACGTTGAAAAGCTGCACTTTTGCAGACTTTCTCAGAATTAGGTTTTGAAGGTGGATTTAGGTACCCATTTGAGAAATAAGCATGGACACCTATTTTTATGAGATTTGGAGCTATTTTGGATCTCATTCAATGTTGATCAAACAAAGGTTGAAAATATGCACTTTTGTCAGCTTTCTCGAAATTGAGTTTTGCAAGCGGATTTAGGTACCCATTTGAGAGACAAGCATGGAAACCTATTTTTATGAGATTTGGAGATTTTTCGTCCTCGTTCGAGGTTACTCAAGGTTACTCAAGGTTTTGGCCCTCCTTCAAGGTTGGTCAAACCAAGGTGGAAAAAAGCACTTTTTTGAACTTTCTCAGAATTGAAATTTTAAAGTATATTTAGATACACATTTGAGAGATAAGCGTGGACACCTATTTTTATGTGAGAATAGGAACTATTTTGGCCCTCATTCATGGTTAGTCAAACCAAGTTTTAAAATATGCACTTTTTGTCGACTTTCACGGTATAGGTACCCGTTTGAGAGATAATCATAGACGCCTATTTTTATGAGATTTGGAGCTATTTTGGCCCTCATTCAAGGTTGGTCAAACCAAGGTTGAAAATATGGACTTGTCGACTCTATAGGAATTGAAATTTGAAAGTAGATTTAGATACCCATTTGATAGATAAGAATGCACATCTATTTTTATGGGATTTGGAGTTATTTTGGCCCTTGTTCAAGGTTACTCAAACCAAGGTTGAAAATATGCACATTTTTCAACTTTCTCGTAATTGAGTTTTGAAATATGCACATTGTAAAGTAGATTTAGATACCCATTTGCGAAATAAATATGGAAACCTATTTTTATGAGATTTGGAGCTATTTTGGCCCGCGTTCAAGGTTGGTCCAACCATGGTTGAAAATATGCACTTTTGTTGACTTTCTATGAATTGCGTTTTGGAAGTGGATTTAGGTACCCTTTTGAGAGATAAGCATGGACACCAATTTTTATGAGATTTTGAGTTATTTTGGCCCTTGTTCAAGATTGGTCAAACCAATGTTGAAAATATTCACTTTTGTCGAATTTCTCAGAAATTGAGTTTTGAAAGTGGATTTGAGTACCCATTTGAGCGGTAAGCATGGACACCTATTTTTATGAGATTTGGAGATAGTTTGGCCATCATTCAAGGTTGGTCAAACAAGGGTTGAAAATATGCTTTTGTTGACTTTCTCGGAATTTAAATTTGAAAGTGGATTTAGGTACCCATTTGAGAGATAAGCATGGACACCTATTTTTATGAGATATGGAGCTTTTTTGGCCCTCGTTCAAAGTTGGTCAAACCAAGGTTCAAAATATGAACTTTTGTCAACTTTCTCGAAGTTGAGTTTTGAAAGTGGATTTAGAGACATATTTGAGATATATGCATGGACACCTATTTTTATGATATTTGGAGTTATTTTGGTCATCGTTCAAGGTTGGTAAAACACAGGTTCAAAATATGCACTTTTGTTACCTTTCTTGGAATTGAGTTTTGAAAGTGGATTTAGATACATATTTGAGTGATATGCATGGACACCTATTTTTATGACATTTGGACCTATTTTGGCCCTCGTTCAAGGTTGGTTAAACGAAGGTTCAAAATATGCACTTTTGTGAACTTTCTCGAAGTTGAGTTTTGAAAGTAGATTGAAGTACCCATTTGAGAGATAATCATGGACACCAATTTTTATAAGATCTAGAGCTATTTTGTCCCTCGTTCAAGGATGGTCAAACAAAGGTTGAAAATATGCACTTTTGTCTACTTTCTCGTATATGAAAATTTAAAAGTAGATTTAGATACCCATTTGAGAGATAAGCATGGACATCTGTTTTTATGAGACTTGTAGCTAGTTTGGCCTACGTTCAAGGTTAGTAAAACCAAGATTGAAAAGATCCACTTTTGTCGACTTTCTCATAATTGAATTTTGAAAGTGGAATTAGGTACCCATTTGATAGATAAGCATGGAAACCTATTTTTATGAGATTTGGAGATATTTTGGCCCACGTTCAAGGTTGGTCAAAACAAGTTTGAAAATATGCACTTTTATCGACTTTCTTGGAATTGAAATTTTAAAGTAGATTTAGATACCCATTTGAGAGGTAAGGGACCCCTATTTTTATGAGATTTGGGGCTATTTTGGTCATCAATCAAGGATGGTCAAACCTAGGTTGAAAAGATGCACTTTTGTCAACTCTTTTAAATTGAGTTTTGAAAGTATATTTAGATACCCATTTGAGAGATAAGAATGGACACCTATTTCTATGAGATTCAGAGCTATTTTCGCGCTCATTTAAGGTATGTCAAACCAAGGTTGAAAATATACCATTTTTTGACTTTATCGGAATTATGTTTTGAAAGAGGATTTATGTACCCATTTGAGATATAAGCATGTACACCTATTTGTCTAAGATTTGGATCTATTTTGGCCCTCTTTTCAGGTTCGTCAAACCAAGGTTAAAAATATGCACTTTTGTCGAGTTTTGCAGAATTGAAATTTTAAAGTAGATTTAGATACCCATTTGAGAGATAAGCATGTTAGAATAATCAACCCATAGTTTACCCACTTAGACATTAATTCATTTATTTTTGTCTTATTTGCCTAGTTCATGTGTCCCACCTTGTGCAAGTTGCTAATTGCCTATCCATAGAGGTCAAACTTGCCATATCTGACTCATGTAGCACTTGGGAAAGCCTTAGGAATAAAATCTGCTTTATTCCTGGCCTCCTAGGTGCCTATCTGCTTTTTCTGCTTTATTTCCTGATTTTTCAGTGTTTTAAGGCACATGGGAAAGCTAGACTAGGTGAGGTGAACTTGTTTTTTGTCCTACACATCCTCCTCTCTTTTCTCCATGAAAAAGCATGTATGAGCTGCCATTCCACCACTCTCTAGCTTGCCTATGCCTTTTTTCCAATTCGTGAGCTCCATGACAGATTTGGGATCCAACTTTTACACCTATGGGGGATTTGCTTATTTTTGGTAAGCCTGCTTTATGCTAGATTTGGATGCTTCCTCATGCATTCGATTTCTTCATGTATTCTATTTATTCAGTATCCTATGATATTATAGGGTTGGCTATTTTACACTCAGTTAATATAAGTTTTTGTTACAGCTCCATATTCAGTCTCCATTGTTAGCAATTTTGCATGATCAATTGATAATTGTTGTGGGTAAAATTAATCTACTGCTGGCCTGAATTTCTACATGGTATCAGAGCCATTGTAGGTTGTTACTCTCCTTCAAAAATTGTTTTGCAGGTTCGACATCAAGACTGGGAGCCTTCTACTGACAGCCGGGACAGATTTTCTAAAGCTATGGATTCACAGAAAACTATCTTGACTCCCTTCAACTATTTTGAATGGAAAGAAGAGATGGAGATCTTGTTGAGAGAAAAAGGCATCTACAAGTTGACTATGGCTACAGAAGCAGAGCCCAATGCTGCTGTAGAGAAGATCAAATGGCACAATCAGAGAGATGAGGCCTATGGCCTCCTATGTCTCAATATTTCCCGAGACTTCCTTTTTCATCTCGATGGATTAACTTCACCGGATCAAGTATGGGAGAATATTTCTGATATTTTTGGAAAGACAGATGAGATGAGGGGACATCAGATCAAAAATGAGTTGATTTCTCTGAGTCCCAGTAGCTTTGAATCCCTGCAGCTATATTTCTCCAAGTTCAAAGCACTAGTTTTGCAGCTGAAACAGTGTGGTATCGAAAAGAAAGATGATCAGCTTGTATTGGCCATCCTCTCGAAGCTAGGACCTGACTACTCAGTATTTGTTTCGACCTTCTATGCCACAAAACTCACAGCTCGAACCTGGAAGATGCCTAGCCGTGCAGATTTCATGGAATCTCTCACACAAGAACAAGACAAGCTGGTGATGATGGGCACCATCAAACCATCCAAAGATCAAGCTTTGATTGCTGGAGATTCGAAGGTGGATTCAAAAAGAAAAAAGAAAGCTAAAAGCCACCTGAGCAAAAGAGAGACAAGAAGCAGTCTCCAGAGGATCAACAAGGTCCCAAGAAAAATACCCAGAAGAAGAAAAACAAAGGTGAAATGAACAAGTGCTCATACTGTTCGAAGGGAAATCACACTGAAAGCTCTTGTATGAAAAAGCAGATTGATATGCTGACCCAACTCCTGGAGAAGAATGGCATCTCCCTTCCAAAAATCTCAAAGAAGAGAGAAGGAGGATCAAGTTCAGATGACAGAGAGAGAGTTCATGCATTGGTTGTTGGCACATCAAGCTCACCCAGTTTTATCATTGATTCTGGAGCTTCAAGACACATGGTTTCGACTAAGGAGGCCTTATCCTCACTGGATATGTCGAAAGGACCATCTATTGTACTGGGAGATGACTCTCTCACTGAAAGTAAAGGCAAAGGAAGGATAGATCTTGATCATGGTGAGTTCAACAATGTGCTGTATGTCCTTGGTCTCGCCTCCAACCTCCTATCAGTGTACCAGATGACTCACACTGGGTCTCCTAAGAAGGTCATATTCTCCCCCGATGAAGTTGAGATCACAGATATTTCAACTGGTAGAGTCATTGCAAAAGGAGTTGCGAATCATGCTCAAAAGGTATACATGTTCTCACACTTCCTACCTTACTCAAACCCCTTTGCTCTTCTTATCCATGCTAATGAAGCTAGCAAGCTATGGCATGAAAGATTTGGCCATCTAAATTACAAGTATCTGTCTGATCTTAGTGAGAGAGAAATGGTCATAGGGTTGCACAAAATAAAATTTTCCAAAGGAGTCTGCAAAGGTTGTATCCTAGGAAAACACCCAGAGCACAAATTTGAGAAAGCTAGTCATGAGAGAACCTCTGCACCCCTCGAGTTGATTCACAGTGATGTTACTGGCCCATTCCCTCATATGTCTATGAGTCAAGCCAAATATGCATTGACCTTTATTGATGATTTTCCAGGTATTGTTGGGTTCACTTCATGAAACAAAAGTCTGAAGTTTTTGGCCTATCCAAAGTCTTCAAGGCTTTGGTTGAAAACCAGTGTGGAAGGAAACTCAAGGTCCTCAGATCTGACAATGGTGGTGAGTATGTCAAGTCTGATTTTATTAACTATTGTGTAGATGCAGGTATTCATATGCAGCATTCTATCCCTTACACACCACAGCAAAATGGTGTTGCTGAGAGGAAGAACAGATCATTGAAGGAGATGGCAACATGCATGATGGAGGACAAAACTTTGCCACCAAAGTACTAGGCCGAAGCTATCAACTATGCAGCCTATATCCAGAATAGGGTGCCTCACAAACAGCTTGATGGTATGACTCCCTTCGAAGCATGGAGTGGGCACAAGCCAGATGTGACCCATTTCAGGATTTTTGGCTCAAAGGCATGGGCTAGAATCCCTACAGAGAAGAGGAAGGATTTGCAGCCCCAAAGCCAAGAGTGTCTTTTTGTTGGATAATTTGAATATTAAAAATGGTACAAGTTGATAAACTTGAGCACAAACAAAGACTTCATTGAAAGGTGTGTTCAGTTTGAAGAAGAACCCCTTGCAGAAGTGGAAGTTGGTGAAGCCTCTTCACCACCTGAACCTCAAGAAGTAAGTAAAGAGTTTGTTGAACATGATGATTCTGATTTTTCTAATGGAGATGAGTTTATTGCAGTCCCAAACAGCCCCACAAGGCCTAAATGGGCAGCCAAGACACTACATGCAGCAGGAGAGCTAGCTGGGGATCCCAATGACCCAAGGAGGACTAGATCACAATTTGAGAGTGGTCTATGCATGAAGGACCCTATGTTTGCTGAAAAATGCTATTTGATGGTGGATTATAATCCTAAAACATATGAAGAAGCAGCAAGAGATCCAAGATGGCAACCTTCCATGAAGGAGGAGTTCAGCTCACTCCAGAAGAGCAACACATGGGAGCTAGTGGATCTTCCTCCAGGAAGAAAGTTAGTCCAGTGTAAGTGGGTCGATAAGACCAAGTTTGCTGCTGATGGTTCACCACTGAAGTACAAGGCTATATTGGTAGCTAAAGGCTACTCATAGGTTCATGGCATCGATTACAATGAGACCTTTTCCCCAGTGGCAAAGATGGATTCCATCAGGCTAGCTCTAGCCATTGCAACCTCAAGGAAATGGGAGGTATATCATATGGATGTAAAATGTGCCTTCCTAAATCGAGATCTCACTGAGGAGATATATATGCAGCAGCCTCAAGGTTTTTCTACTAACCCATCTCTTGTGTGCAGGTTGAGAAAGTCATTGTATGGGCTAAAGCAAGCCCCCAGGGCTTGGTATGCCAAGATAGATAGCTTCTTGCTATCTCTGAATTTTGTTCGGTGCAAATCAGATCCAAATGTCTATTTGAAGTCTATTAATGGTTCATTAATGATCATTGTGTTATATTTTTATGACCTCCTCATTACAGGAAGCTCACAGGCTGAGATTGCTTCCTTAAAAGGAGCTATGAACCAAGCCTTCTCCATGACAGATTTGGGGCTCTTAAGTCAATTTTTGGGGCTTGAGATTTCTCAAACCAAAGCTAGAATAAAGGTGCACCAGTCCAAGTATGCCTTGGATTTGCTGATCAAATTGAGAATGCAAGACTGCAAAGCAAGCAAAACTCCTTTCCTTTCAGGAGTGAAGCTAGAGGAAGATGATTCTCCACCGATGGTAAACAATACACTGTATAGACAATTGATTGGATGTTTATTGTATCTGACACATACTCAACCTAATATTTGTTATGCAGTAAGTGTGGCTTATAGATTCATGGATCAGCCTCATGAGATCCATTGGAAAGCAGCCAAAAGGATCCTTAACTTTGTTCAGGGAACAAGGACACATGGGATCCTCTATAAGGAAAAATCTGATCTTGATTTGATTGGATTTACTGACAGTGATTGGGCAGGTGATAGCACAGATAGAAAGTCCACTTCGGGTTATGTGTTCATTCTTGTAGAAGGGCCAATCAGTTGGTCAAGCAAGAAACAGAGTGTCATTGCACTCTCATCTACAGAAGCTGAGTACAGAGGAGTTGTTAATGCAGCAACTCAGTGTTTATGGTTGCAGGGTTTACTTGAAGAGTGTGGTTTCGAACCTGAGTACTCAACTACGATCTACTGTGATAATAAGAGTACCATTCGAATCTACAAAGATCCAGTTCAGAAGCAGAGAACCAGACACATTGAGATTCACATGCACTACATCAGAGAGCTTGTGCATGATGGCACCATTCACATACTCTTCTGTTCATCTTCAGAACAAGTAGCTGATATCTTCACCAAGGAATTTTGTGAGAAGACCTTCAACAATCTCAAATCACTGCTGGGGATTGCTGGTCATGCTGTAAAGGCATGAGTGGAGACAATATTCTACAATTTTGTTTTACAGTCCATGTTTAAGGGAGGATTTTCCCAAGTTGGTTTTGCCTCTTTCCTTGTTTATTTGGACATGCAATATGTAAAGGGTGACTAAGACTTGTTGCTAGGCCCTATATTTTTGATTTATTACTCATAAAGTCAGGCTTAAGGGGGGGTTTTAGAATAATCAACCCATAGTTTACCCACTTAGACATTAATTCATTTATTTTTGTCTTATTTGCCTAGTTCATGTGTCCCACCTTGTGCAAGTTGCTAATTGCCTATCCATAGAGGTCAAACTTTCCATATCTAACTCATGTAGCACTTGGGAAAGCCTTAGGAATCAAATCTTCTTTATCCTTGGCCTCCTAGGCGCCTATCTACTTTTTCTGCTTTATTGCCTGCTTTTTCAATGTTTTAAGGCACATGGGAAGCTAGACTAGGTGAGATGAACTTGTTTTTTGTCCTACACATCCTCCTCTCTTTTCTCCATGCAAAAGCATGTATGAGATGCCATTCCACCACTCTTTAGCTTTCCTATGCCTTTTTTCCAATTCGTGAGCTCCATGACATATTTGGGATCCAGCTTTTACACCTATGGGGGATTTGCTTATTTTTGGTAACCCTGCTTTATGCTAGATTTGGATGCTTCCTCATGCATTCGATTTATTCATGTATTCTATTTATTCAGCAGCCTATGATATTACAGGGTTGGCTATTGTACACTCAGTTAATATAATTTTGTGTTACAACTCCATATTCAGTCTACATTGTTAGCAATTTTGCATGATCAATTGATAATTGTTGTGGGTAAAATTAATCTACTACTGGCCTGAATTTCTACAAAGCATGGACACCTATTTTGATGAGATTTGGAACTATTTTGGCCATCGTTCAAGGTTTGTCAAACTAATGTTTAAAATATACACTTTTGTCAACTTTCTCGGAATTGAAATTTGAAACTGGCTTTAGGTACTCATTTGAGAGATAACCATGGATACCTATTTTTATGACATTTGAAGCCATTTTGGCCCTTGTTAAAGGTTTGTCAAACCAAGGTTGAAAATATCTACTTTTGTTGACTTTCTCTTATTTGAAATTTTAGAGTGGATTTTGGAACCCCTTTGAGAGATAAGGAATGACAAATATTTTTATGATATTTGGAGCTATTTTGGCCCTCGTTCAAGGTTGGTCAAACCAAGGTTGAAAATATGCACTTTTGTCGAATTTATCGGAATTGAGTTTTCAAAGTGCATTTAGGTACCCGTTTGCAAGATTAGCATGGACAACTATTCTTATGAGATTTGGATCTCAATTGACCTTCGTCCAACGTTGGTCAAACCAATGTTGAAAATATGCACTTTTGTCGACTTTCTCAGAATTGAAATTTTAAAGTAGATTTAGATATCCATTTGAGAGATAAGCATGGTTACCTATTTTTATGTGATTTGGAGCTATTTTGGCCCTCATTCAAGGTTGGTCAAACAAAGGTTCAAAAGATGCACTTTTGTTGACTTTCTTGGAATTTCGTTTTGAAAGTGGATTTAGGTTCCCATTTGAGAGATAAGCATGGGCTCCTATTTTTATGAGATTTGGAGCTATTTTAGCCGTTGTTAAAGGTTGGTAAAACCAAAGTTGAAAATTTGCACTTTTATCGACTTTCTTGGAATTGAGTTTTGAAAGTGGATTTATCTACCCATTTGAGAGATTATCATGGAAACCTAATTTTATAATATTTGGAGCTATTTTAGCCGTCGTTCAAGGTTGGTAAAAGCAACGTTGAAAATATCCACTTTTGTCAACTTTCTTGAAATTGATTTTTTAAAGTGGATTTAGGTACCCATTTGAGAGATAAGCGTGGACACCAAATTTGGATCTATTTTGGCCCGCATTCAAGGTTGGTCAAACCAATGTTGAAAAGATGCACTTTTGTCGATTTTCTCAAAATTGAGTTTTTTAAGTGGATTTAGGTACCCATTTACGAGATAAGCATGGACATCTATTTTTATGAGATTTGGAGCTATTTTTGCTCTCGTTGAAGGTTTGTCAAACCAAGGTTGAAAATATGCACCTTTGTCAACTTTCTCGGAATTGAGTTTTGAAAGTGGATTTATGTACCCATTTGAGAGATAAGAATGGACACCTATTTTTTATGATATTTCGAGCTACTTTGGCCCTCGTTCAAGGTTGAAGATATGCACTTTTGTCGACTTTCTCGGAATTGAAATTTCAAACTAGATTTAGATACCCATTTGAGATATAAGCATGGAAACCTACTTTTATGACATTTGGACCTATTTTGGACCTTGTACAAGGTTGGTCTAACCAAGGTTGCAAATATTCACCTTTGTTGACTTTCTCAGAATTGAAATTTTAAAGTAGTTTTAGATACCTATTTGAGAGATAAGCATAGATACCTATTTTTATAAGATTTGGAGCTATTTTGGCCCGCGTTCATGGTTCGTAAAACTAAGGTTGAAAGTTGATTTGCGTTCCCATTTGAGAGATAAGCATGGACACCTATTTTTATGAGATTTGGGGCTATTTTGGATCTTGTTCAAGGATGGTCAAACCAAGGCTGAAAATATGCACTTTTGTCAACTTTCTCTGAATTGAAATTTGAAACTTGATTAGGGTACCCACTTGAGAGATAAGCATGGACACCTATTTTTATGAGATTTCAGTTTTTTTGGCCCTCATTCAAGGTTGGTCAAACAATCTTTCAAAACATGCACTTTTGTTGACTTTCTCAGAATTAAAATTTTAAAGTAGATTTAGATACCCTTTTGAGAGATAAGCATGGACACCTATTTTTATGATATTAGGAGCTATTTTGGCCCTCGTTTAAGGTTGGACAAACGAAGGTTGAAAAGATCCTATTTTTCAACTTTCTTGGAATTGAGCTTTGAAAGTGGATTTAGGTAATCATTTGAGAGATAAGCATGGACACCTATTTTTATGAGATTTGGAGCTATTTTGGCCCTCGTTGAAGGTTGTTCAAGCCAAGGTTGAAGATATTCACTTTTTTTCACTTCCTCGAAATTGAAATTTTAAAGTAGATTTAGATACCCATTTGATAGATAAGCATGGAATTTATATATCCATTTTAGAGATAGGGATTGACACTTATTTTTATGTTATTTGGAGCTATTTTGGCCCTTGTTCAAACTTGGTCAAACCAATTTTGAAAATATGCACTTTTGTCGAGTTTTTCGGAATTGAGTTTTGAAAGTGGATTTAGGTACCCATTTGAGAGATAAGCATGGACACCTATTTTAATGATATTTGTAGCAATTTTCGCCCTCGTTTAAGCTTGGTCAAACCAAGGTTGAAAATATGCACTTTTGTCGACTTTATTGTAACTAAAATTTTAAAGTAGATTTAGATACCCATTTGAGAGATAAGCATGTACACCTATCTTTTAGAGATTTGGAGCTATTTTGTCCCTTGTTCAAGGTTGGTCAAATCAAGGTTGAAAATATGCACTTTATTTGACTTTCTCGGAATTGACTTTTAAAAGAGGATTTAGGTACACATTTGAGAGATAATCATGGCCACCTATTTTTATGAGATTTAGAGCTATTCTGGCCCTCGTTCAAGGTTGGTCAAACCAAGGTTGACAGTATGCTCTTTTATTGAATTTCTCAGAATTTAGTTTTTAAAGTGGATTTAGGTACCCATTCGAGAGATAAGGATGGACACATATTTTTATGAGATTTGGAGCTACTTTGGCCCTGTTCAAGGTTGGGCAAACCAAGGTTGAAAAGATGCACTTTTGTCAACTTTTTGGGAATTTACTTTTGAAAGTGAATTTAGGTTCCCATTTGAGAGATAAGCATGGACACCTATTTTCATGAGATTTGGAGCTATTTTAGCCCTCTTTCAAGGTTGGTAAAACCAAGGTTGAAAATATGCACTTTTCTCGACTTTCTCAGAATTGAGTTTTGAAAGCTAATTTAGGTCCCCGTTTAAGAAATAAGGATGGACACCTATTTGTATGAGATTTTGAGTTGTTTTGGCCCTCGTTCAAGGTTGGTTAAACCAAGATTGAATATATGCACTTTTGTCAACTTTCTAGGAATTGAAATTCCAAACTGAGTTTTGAAAGTAGATTTAATTACCCGTTTGAGAGATAAGCATGGAAACCTATTTTTATGAGATTTGGAGTTATTGTGTTCCTCGTTCAAGGTTGGTTAAACCAAGGTTGAAAATATGCACTTTTTTCGACTTTCTCAGAATTCAATTTTGAAAGTGAATTGAGTTTTGAAAATATGCACATTTGTTGACTTTCTTGGAATTGAGTTTTGAAAGCGGATTTAGGTACCCATTTGAGAGACAAGCATGGACACCTATTTTTATGATATTTTGAGCTATTTTGTCCATTGTTTAAGGTTGGCAAAACTAAGGTGGAAAATATGCACTTTTGTCAACTTTCTCAGAATTTAAATTTTAAAGTAGATTTAGATACACATTTGAGAGATAAGCATGGACATCTATAATTATGAGATTTGGAGCTATTTTGGCCCTCATTCAAGGTTGGTTAAACCAAGGTTCAAAAGATGCACTTTTGTTGACTTTCTTGGAATTTAGTTTTGAAAGTAGATTTAATTACCCATTTGAGAGATAAGAATGGACAAATATTTTTATGAGATTTGGAGCTATTTTGTCCCTCGTTCAAGGTTGGTTAAACAAAGGCTGAAAATATGCAATTTTGTCGACTTTCTCGGAATTCTGTTTTGAAAGTGGATTTAGGTACCCATTTTACAAATAAGCATGGACACCTATTTTTATGATATTTGGGGCTATTTTGGCCCTCGTTTAAGGTTGGTCAAACCAAGGTTGAAAATATGCTCCTTTGTCGACTTACTCAGAATTGAGTTTTGAAAGTGGATTTAGGTACCCATTTGACAGATTAGCATGGACACCTATTCTTATGAAATTTTGAGTTATTTTCGCCCGCGTTCAAGGTTGGTCAAACCAAGGTTGAAAATATGCACTTTTTTTTACTTTCTCGGAATTGAAATTTTAAAGTAGATTTAGATACCCATTTTAGAGATAAGCATCGACACATATTTTTGTGAGATTTGGAACTATTCTAGCCCTCATTCAAGATTGGTCAAACCAATGTTGAAAATAGGTACTTTTGTCGACATTCTTGGAATTGAGTTTTGAAAGTTGATTTAGTTTCCAATTTGAGAGAGAAGCATGGACACCTATTTTTATGAGATTTGGAGTTATTTTGGCCCTCGTTCAAGGTTGGTCAAACCAACGTTGAAAACATGCCCTTTTAGTGACTTTCTCTGAATTGAGTTTTGAAAGTGGATTTAGGTACATTTTTGAGAGATAAACATGGATACCTATTTTTATGAGATTTGGAGCTATTTTGGCCCCCATTTAAGGTTGGTCAAACTAAGGTTGAAACTATGCAATTTTGTCGACTTTCTCAGAATTGAAATTTTAAAGTAGATTGACATACCCTTTTAAGAGATAAGCATGGACACCTATTTTTATGAGATTTGGAGCTATTTTGGTCCCCATTCAAGGTTGGTCAAATCGAAGTTTAAAAGATGTACTTTTGTCAACTTTCTTGGAATTGAATTTTGCAAGTGAATTTAGGTACCCATTTGAGAGATAAGCATGGACACCTATTTTTATGAGATTTGGAGTTATTTTGTCCTCGTTCAAGGTTGGTCAAACAAAGGTTGAAAATATGTACTTTTGTCGACTTTGTCAGAATTAAGTTTTAAAAGTGGATTTAGGTACCCATTTGAGAGATAAGCATGGACACCTATTTTTATGAGATTCGGAGTTATTTTGGCACTCGTTCAAGGTGGGTCAAACCAAGTTTGAAAACCTGTACTTTTGTCGATTTTCTTGGAATTGAAATATTAAAGTAGATTTAGATACCCATGTGAGAGATAAGCATGGACACCTATTTTTGTGATATTTGGAGCTATTTTGGCCCTTGTTCAAGGTTGGTCAAACCAAGGTTGGAAATATGCACTTTTCTCGACTTTCTTGGAATTGAGTTTTGAAAGCGAATTTAGGTGCCCATTTGAGAGATAAGCATGGACACCTATTTTTATGATATTTGGAGCTATTTTGGCACTCGTTCAAGTATGGTCAAACTAAGGTTGAAAATATGCACTTTTGTCAACTTTCTCGAATTTGAAATTTCAAAGTAGATTTAGATACCGATTTTATTGATAAGCATAGGAACCTTTTTTTATGAGATTTGGAGCTATTTTAGGCGTCATTAAAAGTTGGTCAAACAAAGGTTGAAAAGATTTACTTTTTTCCACTTTCTCAGAATTGAGTTTTGTAAGTGGATTTAGGTACCCATTTTAAAGGTAAGCATGGACACCTATTTTTATGAGATTTGGAACTATTCTCGCCCTCATTCAAGGTTTGTCAAACCAAGGTTGACAATATCTACTTTTTTCAACTTTCTAGGAATTGAAGTTTTACTGTGGATTTAGAAACCCATTTGAGATATAAGCATGGACAACTATTTTCATGATATTTGGAGCTATTTTTCCCTCGTTCAAGGTTGGTCAAACCAAGGTTCAAAATATGCACTTTTTTTTACTTTCTCAGAATTGAAATTTTAAGGTAGATTTATATACACATTTGAGAGATAAGCATGTACACCTATTTTTATGACATTTGGAGCTATTTTGGCCCTCGTTCAATGTTGGTGAAACCAGGTTTGAAAAGATGCACTTTTGTCGACTTTCTGGGTACTGAGATTTCAAATTTGATTTAGGTACCCATTAGAGAGATATGCATGGAAACCTATTTTTATGATATTTGGAGCTATTTTGGCCCTCTTAAAAGGTTGGTCAAACCAAGGTTAAAATATGCACTTTTGTCGACTTTCTCGGCATTGAAACTTGAAAGTGGATTTAGGTACTCATTTGATAGATAAGCATGCACACTTATTTTTATGAGATTTGGAGCTATTTTGGCCCTCGTTCAAGGTTGGTCAAACCAAGGTTGAAACTATGCACCATTTTTACTTAACTAGAATTGAAATTTGAAAATGGATTTAGGTACCCATTTTAGAGATAAGCATGGACACCTATTTCTATGATATTTGGAGTTATTTTGGCCCTCGGTCAAGTTTGGTTGAACCAAGGGTGAAAATATCCACTTTTGTAGACTTTCTCGTAATTGAAATGTTAAAGTGGATTTAGGAAACCATTTGAGAGATAGGAAATGATACCTATTTTTAGTAGATTTAGAGTTATTTTGGCCCTCATTCAAGGCTGATCAAATTAAGGTTGAAAATATGCACTTTTGTCGACTTTCTCGAAATTGAGTTTTGAAAGTGGATTTAGGTACCCATTTGAGAGATAAGCATTGACACCTAATTTTACGAGATTTGGATCTATTTTATTCCTCATTCAATATTTATCAAACCAAGTTTGAAAAGATGCACTTTTGTCGACTTTATCGGAATTGAGTTTTGAAAGTGGATTTAGATACCCATTTGAGAGATAAGCATGGACACCTATTTTTATGAGATTTGGAGCTATTTGGGACCTCGTTAAAGGTTGGTGAAACCAAGGTTAAAAAGATGCACTTTTGTCGACATTGTCATAATTTAAATTTTAAAGTAGATTTAGATACGCATTTGAGAGATAAGAATGGACACCTATTTTATGAGATTTGGAGCTATTTTGGCCCTCATTCAAGGTTGGTCAAACAAAGGTTCAAAAGATGCACTTTTGTCAATTTTATCAGAATTGAGTTTTGAAAGTGGATTTAGGTACCCATTTCAGAGATAAGCATGGGCACCTATTTTTATGATATTTGGAGTTGTGAATGTTGTTTTTTCTCTATCTTCAGGCTGTACTGCAATCCGGTTATAACCAGAAAAACCATCAATCATTGAAATTCTATGAGATCCTACAACTATCTGCAAAATCTGATCTATTTTCGGTAATGAATAATTATCTTTCAAACAAGTTCTGTTCAAGTTGTGGAAATCAACACAAAGCCTTACTTATCTATTTTTCTTACTTACTGGAACCAAATTTGCAATCCATGATGAATATCTCAAAGGTACAATAATTTTTGCATCTAGTAATTTTTTTACCTCTCTTTCAATTACTGGCAGTAATGTTGGGTTAATCCTTCTAAGTTTCTGTTTAAAAGGCTTAGTATTTGGTTTCAGAGAAATTTTATGATGAATTATGCTAGTGTCGTAAGTTTTTAAATCATGATATGACCAAGAAAAAATGTCCACAAATTCTGTCAGCAAACAAATATATTTTTTATTTTCCTTCTCTGACAGTGATTTTGACATTTTTATCATTTTAGGCTGATATTCAAAACCAATGTTATAATCTATAACATTCTCCTCAGTGGTTTGCAAGGTGGGCTTCAGCAATGTATCATCCTTTGAAAACAACGTCTCAAGTGGAACAAGTCCCTTAGGAATGAAATTTCCTTTTAATTCAACAATATTATGATTATCTATTGAATCATTCCTACAAGGTTCATTTTCCATTAATTCAAAATCCCGTTCTTGATCAACTTAATCATCTGAAAACTCACCTACTAATTCCAGAATTTTTTTATCTCCTGATCATCATGAAAAACTTTCCAGTGTTTGATGTCATCTGGAACAGAGGGTCTGTATCTCACATCAATTGGATATTTCAAATGTGTTACTTTTGGAACTTTAAAATATGATGTTGCTAAGGCTAGGGAATCAGTTGTTTCATTATATTCTCTTGGAACAAAAGTTATATTGAAATCTATAAAGAAATTTTCAATTAGATCCCAAGCCTCATTTCTATATACTTTCAATAAATATTGCTTTACCTGGTAAACATTTTTTACTTGCTGATTCACTAATTCGGAGTCGCCAAACACAGCAAGCTCTTTAATACCTGAGCCTTTTGCTACTCTTAATCCAAGAATCAAAGACTCATACTCAGTAGTATTATTGGTTGTTTTAAATTCCAATTTGTACATAAGGGAAATGACCTCACCTCCATCTGAAATCAATAACACTCCTGCTCTTGCCCCCTCCTTACTTGATGCACCATCAAAATACATATGCCATAAACGATCTGGTTCTTCTTTCTTTATCTGAACTGGAATATCCTTCTGTACTTGTAAAACTCCTTCAACTTCATCACTTAATTGCAACATACAAGAACCAAGATTTTCATCAATTGAATAGATCGGATGATTATTAGGGTGTTTACTATCACTTACCAAATATGCCATCTATACTTCTCTGTAAAGTCTTCTGAATCCTCCTCCAAATACTGGAATTGTAGCATATGAAAGATCCATTTGTAGAGTTCCTCCCACTCTCTTTGCCCAAGATCTAGACAACAACATTCCAAATTTAGGAGAAATATCTACTAAAACTATATCCATCAATACACTTTTCATAAGTACTTGAGTTAAATTCACCACTAGATCTTTAATAACCCCAATACACTTCACTTCCCTAGAATCAAACACATACAAATCATGATATGGTTTAGTAACACTCAAACCTAAAGCTTCCATGACTTCTTTTGGCATGAGGTTATGTGAAGTTCCTGAATCTAGAAGACAATTATGTAGTAGCTGATCATGTGTTGAAAGAGTTACATAAAATGGAGGGGGATATTCTGAATTATCATCAGGTTTATCAAAAGATTTTGACCCCACAGTGATAGTAGGTTTTTCATCTTGCAAATTAATTTCACCAGATGGGATAGTATTTACTTCATTTTTGAAAGTTTGAAAACTTGCTTCCCTGTAAGCTTTGTTTTTAATCAACTATGTTAAAGGAATAGGGATTTTAACCTTATTAAGTTCATGCTCCAAATTGAACCCACCTATGACTTTATTCACCTCCTCAAGACTTACCACTTCATCTTTAGTCAGAAAATGAGAAGAAGAATCATCATCAAACTGACTAATGTTGTGTTCTTGTTCTTCCAAATCATCCAAATCTCCTTCATATATCTCATATGACTCATCATCTCTCACATTATTATTTTGAATAGGAGGCTGAATTCTCTATTCTTCACTTTCTCGCCTGTCCCTCTAAATATCATTATTTCGTCTTTCCCTTGGCAAAAACCTAGGAGAAAAAGGTCTTCTGAACTGATTTTGATTTTTTTCTCCTTCGGGTATAGGTTTGTTCTTATTTTTATTTCCCAATTCCAACCTATCAATCTTAACAGACAATTTTTTAATAATTTTACTCATTTCATCCATGTTACTCTCTAAATATCTTCCTGTAGGATTAGATGTAATGATTTCTTTTTTACCTTTTTTGTCTATAGTTTGATATTATGTTTCCTCTTTGAGTTTGTTTGAAGCCAAAATATTAGACTCTACTTCCAATGCTACATCTTGCATATTTTCAAGTGACATGGACTTTCTTTCCCTCAATAACAAAGAAAACCCATGATCAAATGAGTTTGCATAAGTTAACTTTGTTGATGTCTCTGAGGGTTTTATTTCAGCTAGTATTCTACTGTACATTTTATTGAACCTTTTAGAAAAATCTCCCACAGCTTCATCCTTCTTTCTTTTCAATGATCCAAACTCTGTAATGTAGTATAAATAATCTTTAGTATCTCCCCATTGTCTCATGAATACCTCTTCTAAAGCATCTATACCATCTATAGAGTTTGGTGGTAATTCTCTAAACCATTTTCTCACTTCACAATCTAAACTTTGAACAAAAACCCTCATACAAACATCTTCATTTTCAAAATTATGATTGTCTGCATAACTCTAGTATGTGTTCCAGTGTTCTTCTGTAGTAACATCTCCTTGACCATTAAATTTCAGAAGATATTTCTGGTAATCTCCTCCTGGGAGAGCATTAAGAGGTTGGGGAAAAACTAATGGGGCATATCTTGCTACTACCATAGCAGCCATCCGATTCTGAGGGTGAGCCATTCTAGGACCGGAAATATTTGAACTTGTATTAGACTGATGCGTGCTTGAATGTTGTGATGAAGGAGGCAAATTACTAGGATTTGGTTGATTCACTGGGATGGTCTTAACAGAAGGTATGTAGGTTGAAAACAAAGAAGAATCTCCTGTCTGCAATGCTTCAAGTTTAACCTTCTCAGAAAACAAAGGATTTGTGAAGACTTAGAAATTATCAATTTCATAAGGGGTAAATAGAAGATCTAATTCTTCTTTTCCTTTTTCTAAATGTGGATCAAAATATGGAACAGGGATAGATGAAGATTTAGGAATCTCTAAGGTTGAAGGATGTTTAAATTTTTCTAATGAGGTAGAGCTCAACCTTCTCCTAGCTTCTTTTAATATTTTTTCAGGATCTAAGACTCCTGGATTTAAAGGTGATGAGGGATTTCCTTGAGTTCCTATCTTTTTGGAAGTCACTGTAACTTTCTGTAGGTGATTGATGTAGTCTATAACAAGTCTCATTGATCTTGTTCACCTTCCAAAATCAGATACATAAGAATTTCGAATACCCAGGGAAGATGTGCTTTCGTTTCTCCATCCCCGGCAACAGCGCCAGAAGATGTTATCCCTAAAGTTGAACCTAGACTACAGGGGTTCAAGCTTAAAGAAATATTTTAGAAAACATAATTCAATAAAATCAAAATCAATACTGAATTGGTATATAATCAAAGATATAGGAAACTCACATAACCATTAAAGATCTGTATGACATCAAGCGGAATACAAAATTCAATATAAAAGGAACTACGAGCATGAATTTATGGAATAAAACTGACTCTGTCACTAAATATTTGAAATATAACTGTATTTTATTTCAATAATCATGCAATGGATTGTATTCGACCATACACAGGATAAATCATAAAAAACACAATTCATAAAAATACAAAATCAGCTCGTAACCATAATCATATCAAAGTAGAACCTATATTGAAGATGCAGAGAGTTTCATGTCATATAGTATACATCAAAATTGGATTCCCATCTCCAATTGCCACCCCCTTCAAATCTAGCTACTATCCTTATATACAAAACTTCTAAGTTTCTGAGATAGTTATCAAATCCTATTTCTATGGATCAAATTCTTTCAAAAATAGAAAACTCGATCTTCCTAAATCAGTTTTAATACAAGTGTAATAAAAAATTCAAATAGAAAGAGAGATCTATCAAAACCTAATTGCTTTCAAAAACCAACTATGACTCTAAGTCTAAAGACTCTTAGAAGCCTCTACCAAGACAGTTAGATCACTTAAAACATGGGATCTTCTTTGCAATCTGGCAAACTCAGCATCTTTGTTCTCCATTTGATTGTGCGCCTCCTTACTCTGAGTCTTCATGTGTTCGAACTGCTTCTGGATGGTTCTTTTCTCTTTCAAAATGTCTTTAGATATTGAAAGTAACTTCTGATAATTTGCTTCCTTCTCCTCCAAATCCTCTCGTAATATTTTATTTTTTGTCATTAACTTCTCATTAATACTCTGTAAAAACCTATTTTTCTCCTTATATGTCTACAAATATTTCTTAATCTGGTTCAATTCTAGAGTTATTTCAATAGCTTCTTCTTTCATAAGGACCTCATATTCTTGTGGAAGCTTCGAGACAAAACAATCTTCTGAACACACTTGTTTATTTGTGCAAAATATTTCTGGTATAGACCCTGCAACTCCTTGAACATCAATGAAATTCTCATTATCTAAACAATATTGACCTTTGGATGTGTGTATAGTTTCTTCGTTGAAAGAACCATTTATCATCACAATTTCTTCATAGTCTTCATGCACCAATTCCATTTCTGCCTGCAATTTACTTCTTAACCTAGTCCTACACTTCACACCAATACTTTCTTATGTCAAAAGTTGAACTCGTGCTTCATTCTTTGAAGTTATATTATTTAACATCATACTTAATGTTTCAGGGTTTTCATCTATAACTAAAACTTCAGGAAACAAATTATACTGATTTGGTTCTTCTACGAAACCCTTACCTTCTATTGTAACATACTCAATTTGTTCTTCATGATTTATCATTTACTAGTTCAAGTCTTATGTTACCCTTTTTCCCTTTTCTTTGGTCTTTTCTTCAAACCCTAATTCTGACTGCAAACTTTCCCAAGTTCATCCTTCTCTATGCAATTGTGAAATTAGCAACAATTCTATTAAACCCTGATGGTATATAGAACGAGTAGTATGCTAGAGATGGGCTTGAACCCATGTAACCATCTTTTGCAAGCTCTAAAATAGATAAAATGGGAGATTGAGCTTTAATATTCCATTGAGGTGCATCAACAACCCTAAATGACATTTGAGAACCCTGTCATAACGACCTTCACATGTAATATAATTTTGAACCATTTCCAAAGGAATTTTCCAGTTCGGTTTTATCTTGCTCACATGAATACCATTCTTCCAGTCTAATTTTTCAAACCCTGGCATTAAAAACTCACCGTAATTTCCTTGAAAATTCTGTTGTTTAAGCCATCTTTCTCCTTGTCCTGGAACCCCTATTGCTTCTGCAATAGACTCTTCATTCACCATGATCTTTAAACTCTTGAGTTGAACCATTCCATATTTATAATTTTTTATGAAATCCATAGTTACCTGTGAATGATAACCCTACAACTTTTCACAGAAAGAAAAGCATCTAGCATTTTTCATAAACTAGGTTGACCTTGGAAATTGCAGTATCCATTGTGTGTTATTCGGTTCCAGTCTACAAATTGGGATTCCCAGTCTTCTTTTCACCACAATTTCTGAATCTTCTTCCATTGTTACTCTCGGCATTATGCAAACTCTTCAAAATATAAACTTCATAGAGCTAATGGAATTCGAGAATAGTAATATGACCGGTTTAAGGGAAATATAGAATATTACTGTCAACTGTCAATACTGTCAACATTGGTACCATTACTCATTACACCAAATGCCTCGATTTCATATGAAAGACATTTGTGAAAGCAGATGAGTGACACGATGTAAAAAATTATTATTTAGACAGGACTACCTTTAAGAAATAATAATGATGCTTTTAAATCATAATACCGAGCCTGTCAAATATATAATGCTTATCATGTGTTTACATACATAGATATACCATTGTTTCAATGTCATATTTTTTCACAACGAATTATATTCATGAATAAAACCATCAACGCAATACTTTTAAGGAATGCTGCCAGTTTAAGGAACGCTGCCAATTTACAAAATCCAATTTATAATTGATCTTTCATAAAATATCTTGCTCTTAATATAAGTCCATAACTTTAGATAATAAATGATTTGAAACTTCAAAGGAAATCACAACAAAAAATATAAAAAATATGACACTCAAAGGTATAAAATAAGGATAGATTAAATAAATGAACTCAACATAAACAAAAAACTATAAAACCCTAGGATAAAAATGAAAAAACAACCTTAGAGATAATAGTACCTAAATCAACTTTCAAAACTCCATTCTGAGATATCTGACACAAGTGCATATTTTCAACCTTGGTTTCACCAACATTGAATGAGGGAAAATTTAACTCGAAATATCAAAAATTAGGAGTTCATGGTTATCTCTCAAATGGGTACCTAAATCCACTTTTAAAACTCCATTCCGAGAAAGTTGACAAAAGTCCATCTTTTCAACCTTGCTTTGACCAAACTTGAACCTGGGCCAAAATAGCTCCAAATCTCATAAAAATAGGTGTCCATACTTATCTCTCAAATGGGTATCTAAATCTACTTTAAAATTTCAATTCCAAGAAAGTTGACAAATGTGCATATTTTCAACCATGGATAGAACAACCTTGAACAAGGACCAAAATAACTCCAAATATCATAAAAATAGATGTCCATGCTCATGTCTCAAATGGGTACCTAAATCCACTTTCAAAACTCAATTTTGAGAATGTTGACAAAAGTGCATATTTTCAAACTTGGTTTGACCAACCTTCAGGGAGGTCGAAAATAGCTCCAAATCTCATAAAAATAAGTGTCCTTTCTTATCTCTCAAATGGGTACCTAAATCCACATTCAAAACTCAATTATGAGAAAGTAGACAAAAGTGCATATTTTTAACCTTGGTTTGACCAACGTTGAATGAGGGCCAATTTAGCTCCAAATCTCATAAAAATAGGTATCATTGCTTATCTCTCAAATGGGTATCTAAACCTACTTTAAAATTTCAATTTGGAGAAAGTCGAAAAAAATGTATACTTTCAACCTTGGCTTGAGCAACCTTGCACGAGGACAAAATACCTTCGAATATCATAAAAATAGGTTTCCATGCTTATTTGTCAACTGGGTACCTAAACCCACTTTCAAAACTCAATTACGAGAAAGTCAACAAAAGTGCATATTTTCACCCTTGGTTTGAAAAACCTTGAATGAGGGCGAAAATAGCTCCAAATCTCATGAAAATATCTGTCCATGATTATCTCCCAAATGAGTACCTAAATCCACTTTCAAAACTCAATTCCGAGAAAGTTGACTAAATTACATATTTTCAACCTTTGATTGACCAACCTTAAACAAGGGACAAAATAGCTCCAAATCTCATAAAAATTAGTGTCCATGCTTATCTCTAAAATGTGTATCTAAATCTACTTTAAAATTTCAATTTCGAGAAAGTCGACAAAAGTGCATATTTTCAACTTTCGTTTGACCTACCCTGAACAAGGGCAAACATAGCTCCAAATCTCATAAAAATAGGTGTCCATGTATATCTCTCAAATGGGTACCCAAATACACTGTTAAAACTCAATTCAGAGAGAGTCGACAAAAGTGCATATTTTGAGCCTTGGTTTTCCCAACCTTGAATGAGGGCCAAAATAGCTCCATATCTTATAAAAATAGGTGTCCATGCTTATCTCTCATATGGGTACCTAAATCCACTTTCAAAACTCAATTTTGAGAAAATTGACAAAAGTGCATCTTTTAAACCCTGGTTTGACCAACCTTGAACGACGGCCAAAATAGCTCCAAATGTCATGAAAATAGGTGTCCATGCTTATCTCTCAAATGGCTATATAAATATACTATAAAATTTCAATTCCAAGAAAGTTGAGAAAAGTGCATATTTTCAACCTTGGTTTGACCAACCTTCAACGAAGGCCAAAATAGCTCCAAATCTCATAAAAATAGGTGTCCATACTTATCTCTCAAATGGGTATCTAAATCCACTTTCAAAACTCAATTCTGAGAAAGTCAACAAAAGTGCATATTTTTAACCTTGGTTTGACCAACCTTGAACGGAGGCCAAAATAGCTCCAAATCTCATAAAAATACATATCCATGCTTTTCTCTTAAATCGGTATTGAAATACACTTTCAAAAATCAATTCCGAGAAAGTCAACAAAGGTGCATATTTTCAACCTTGCTTTGACCAAACTTGAATGCGGGACAAAATAGCTCCAAATTTCATAAAAAAAGGTGTCCATGCTTATCTCTCAAAGAGGTATCTAAATCCACTTTCAAAACTCAATACCGAGAAATTCAACACAAGTGCATCTTTTCAACTTTGCTTTTACCAACCTTGTACAAGGACCAATATAGATCCAAATCTTTTAAACATAGGTTTCCATGCTTATCTCTAAAATGGGTACCTAAATCTACTTCCAAAACTCAATTCCAAGAAAGTAAACAAAAGTGCAAACTTTGAACCTTGGTTTGACCAACCTTGAAGGAGGGCCAAAATAGCTCCAAATCTCATAAAAATAGGTCTCCATGCTTATCTCTAAAATGGGTATCTAAATCCACTTTGAAAACTAAATGCTAAGAAAGTCGACAAAAGTGCATATTTTAAACCTTGGTTTGACCAACCTTGAACAAGAGCCAAACTAGCTCAAAATATCATAAAAATAACTGTCCATGCTTATCTCTAAAAGGGTACCTAAATTCACTCTCAAACCTCAATTCTGATAAAGTCGACAAAAGTGCATCTTTTCAACCTTGGTTTGACCAACCCTAAACAAGGGCCAAAATAGCTCCAAATATCATAAAAATAGGTATCCATGCTTATCTCTCAAATGGGTATCTAAATCTACTTTAAAATTTCAATTCTCATGAAAGTCAACAAAAGTGCATATTTTAACCTTGGCTTGACCAACCTTGAACAATCGCCAAAATAGTTCCATATCTCATAAAAATAGTTGCTCATCCTTATCTCTCAAATGTGTACCTAAATCCAATTTCAAAACTCAAGTCCGAGAAAGTCGACAAAAGTGCATATTTTCAACCTTGGTTTGAGCAACCTTGAACTAGGGCCAAAATTGCTCTAAATCTCATAAAAATAGGTATTCATGCTTATCTCTCAAATGGATACCTAAATCCACTTTCAAAACTCAATTTCGAGAAAGTCAACAAAAGTGCATATTTTCAACTTTGGTTTGACCAACCTTGAACAAGGGCCAAAATAGCTCCAAATCACATAAAAGTAGGTGTTCATGCTTATGTCTCAAATGGGTATCTAAATCTACTTTTAAATTTCAATTTCGAGAAAGTCGACAAAAGTACATATTTTTAACCTTGGTCTGACCAACCTTGAACGAGGCCCAAAATAGCTCCAAATCTCATAAAAATAGGTGTCCATGTTTATCTCTCAAATGGGTACCTAAATCCACTTTCAAAACTAAATTTCATGAAAGTCAAATAAAATTGTATATTTTCAACCTTGGGCTGACCAACCTTGAACGAGGGCCAAAATAGCTCCAAATCTCATAAAAATAGGTATCCTTGCTTATCTCTCAAATGGGTATCTAAATCTACTTTAACATTTCAATATGGAGAAAGTCGACAAAATTGTATATTTTCAACCTTGGTTTGACCAACCTTGCATGAGGGCCAAAATATTTTCGAATATAACAAAAATAGTTTCCATGATTATCTCTCAAATGGGTACCTAAATCCACTTTCAAAACACAAATTCGAGAAAGTTGACAAAAGTGCATATTTTGAACCTTGGTTTGACCAACCTTGAACGAGGGACAAAATAGCTCCAAATCTCATGAACATAGTTGTCCATGCTTATCTCTCAAATGGGTACCTAAATCGACTTTGAAAACTCAATTCCGAGAAAGTCAACAAAAGTGCATATTTTCAACCTTGGTTTGACCAATGTTGAATGAGGGCCAAAATAGCTCCAAATCTCATAAAAATAGGTCTCCGTGCTTATCTCTTCAATGGGTATCTAAATCCCCTTTGAAAACTCAATTAGGAAAAAGTTGACAAAAGTGCATATTTTTAACCTTGGTTTGACCAACCTTGAATGAGGGCCAAACTAGCTCAAAACCTCAAAAAAATAACTGTCCATGCTTATCTCTCAAATGGGTACCTAAATCCACTCTCAAAATTCAATTCTGATAAAGTCGACAAAAGTGCATCTTTTCAATCTTGGTTTGACCAACCTTGAGCAAGGACCAAAATAGCTCCAAATATCATAAAAATAGGTATCCATGCTTATCTCTCAATGTGGTATCTAAATCTACTTTAAAATTTCAATTATCATGAAAGTTGACAAAAGTGCATATTTTCAACCTTGGCTTGACCAACCTTGACAAAGAGACAAAATAGTTCCAAATCTCATAAAAATAGTTTCTTAAGGTTGGTCAAAGAAAGGTTTAAAATATGTAGGTAATTTTTAGGGGAGAAATTTCGCCAATTGGCTATTTTTGGGTTTTTTTTTTCAAAAAATAAATTCGCTATTTGTTCGTTTTTCGTGTCTAATATCGCTAATATTTACATAGAACATGTTTTTTATCATATTATTCACCAAAATTTACACATTTCAGTGTTAATTTTATGTTTTATATTTAATATTCAACTACCTATATATAACCATGTTTTCTAGGCGATTGTTTTGGATTGAAAAAACATGTTTATAGATAGGTAGGTGAATATTAAATATGAAACATAAAATTAACACTAAAATGTGTAACATTTTGCTGAATATTATGATAAAAAGCATATGTTATGTAAATATAGGCAATATTAGACACTAAAAATGACCAAATAGCAAATTTAGTTTTTGAAAAAAACCCCAAAAATAGCCAATTGGCAAAATTTCGACCCTAAAAATTACCCTTATGGGTACCTAAATCCAATTTGAAAACTCAATTCCGAGAAAGTCGACAAAACTGCATATTTTCAAGCTTGCTTTAACCAACCTTGAACGACGGCTAAAATAGCTCTAAATCTCATAAAAATAGGTGTCCATGCTTATCTCTCAAATGCATATCTAAATATACTTTAAAATTTCAATTCCAAGAAAGTCGACAAAAGTGCATACTTTCAACATTGGTTTGACCAACCCTAAACGACGACCAAAATAACTACAAATGTCATAAAATTAGGTGTCCATACTTATCTCTCAAATGGGTATCTAAATCTAGTTTAAAATTTCAATTACGAGAAAGTCCACAAAAGTGCATATTTTCAACCTTGGTTTGACCAACCTTGAACGAGGGACAAAATAGCTCCAAATCTCATAAAAATTGGTTTCCATGCTTATCTCTAAAATGGGTACCAAAATCCACTTTCAAAACTCAATTCCAAGAAAGTCGACAAAAGTGGATAATTTTAACCCTTGGTTTGACCAAACTTGAACGACGTCCAAAATAGCTCCAAATCTCATAAAAATAGGTGCACATGCTTATCTCTCAAATGGGTACCTAAATCCATTTTCAAAACTCAGTTCTAATAAATTCGACAAAAGTGCATATTTTAAACCTTGGTTTGATAAACCTTGAACGAGGGCCAAAATAACTTCAAATCTCATAAAAATAGGTTTCCATGCTTATCTCTGAAATAGGTACCTAAATCCACTTCCAAAACTCAATTTTGAGGAAGTCGACAAAAGTGCCTATTTTCAACCTTGGTTTGACCAACCTTGAACGAGGGCCAAAATAGCTCCAAATCTCATAAAAATAGGTGTCCATGCGTATCTCTTAAAGGGGTACCTCAATCCACTTTCAAAACTCCATTCCAAGATATTTGACACAAGTGCATATTTTCAACCTTGGTTTCACCAACATTGAATGGGGGCCAAATTAACTCGAAATATCACAAATTAGGCGTCCATGCTTATCTCTCAAATGGATACCTAAATCCACTTTTAAAACTCAATTCCGAGAAAGTTGACAAAAGTCCATCTTTTCAACCTTGGTTTGACCAAGCTTGAACGAGGACCAAAATAGCTCCAAATCTCATAAAAATAGGTGTCCATAATTATCTCTCAAATGGCTATCTAAATCTACTTTAAAAATTCAATTCGGAGAAAGTTGACAAATGTGCATATTTTCAACCATGGTTTGACCAACCTTGAACGAGGACAAAAATAACTCCAAATATCATAAAAATAGGTCTCCATGCTTATATCTCAAATGGGTACCTAAATCCACTTTCAAACCTCAATTCCGAGAAAGTTGACAAAATTGCATATTTTCAACCTTGGTTTGACCAACCTTCATTGAGGGCCAAACTAGCTCCAAATCGCATAAAAGTAAGTGTCCTTTCTTATCTCTCAAATGGGTACCTAAATCCACATTCAAAACTCAATCCTGAGAAAGTCGAAAAAAGTGCATATTTTTAACCTTGGTTTTTAACCAACGTTGAATGAGGGTTAAAATAGCTCCAAATCTCATAAAAATGGGTATCCTTTCTTATCTCTCAAATGGGTATCTAAGTATACTTGGAAATTTCAATTTGGAGAAAGTCGACAAAATTGTATACTTTCAACGTTGGCTTGACCAACCTTGCACGAGGACAAAACACCTTCGAATATCATAAAAATAGGTTTCCATGCTCATCTATCAAATGGGTACCCAAATCCACTTTCAAAACTCAATTCCGAGAAAGTCAACAAAAGTGCATATTTTGACCCTTGGTTTGACTAACCTTGAATGAGGGCGAAAATAGATCCAAATATCATGAAAATATTTGTCCATGCTTATCTCTTAAATGAGTACCTAAATCCACTTTCAAAACTCAATTCCGAGAAAGTTGACTAAAGTGCATATTTTCAACCTTGGATTGACCATACTTAAACGAGGGCCAAAATAGCTCCAATTCTCATAAAAATATGTGTCCATGCTTATCTCTAAAATGTGTATCTAAATCTACTTTAAAATTTCAATTCCGAGAAAGTAGACAAAAGTGCATATTTTCAACTTTGGTTTGACCTACCTTGAACGAGTGCGAAAATAGCTCCAAATCTCATAAAAATAGGTGTCCATGCATATCTCTCAAATGGGTACCCAAATACACTGTTAAAACTCAATTCAGAGAAAGTCGACAAAAGTGCATATTTTGAACCTTGGTTTGCCCAACCTTGAAAGAGGGCCAAAATAGCTCCATATCTTATAAAAATAGGTTTCCATGCTTATCTCGCATATGGGTACCTAAATCCACTTTCAAAACTCAATTCCGAGAAAATCGACAAAAGTGCATATTTTAAACCTTAGTTTGACCAACCTTGAACGAGGGGCCAAAATAGCTCCAAATGTCTTAAAAATAGGTGTCCATTCTTATCTCTCAAATGGATATATAAATCTACTATAAAATTTCAATTCCAAGAAAGTCGACAAAAGAGCATATATTCAACCTTGAACGAGGGCCAAAATAGCTCCAAATCTCATAAAAATAGGTGTCCATGCTTATCTCTCAAATGGGTATCTAAATCCACTTTCAGAACACAATTCCAAGAAACATTAGAGGAAATTTCAACTCGAAATGGGCCTCCTAAGGAAAATTAATAAAATAATAGTTAAAACAATAAAATAATATTTATTAATTTTGGAGGAAGAAAAGAAAAAACTACTTTTTTTGTTCGTATTTTTGACATATCTCCCTGTGTGTTTACTCAAATTTCGATCGGGAGAGCTCGTTGGATGCAGAATTAAATTCTGCATCCAACGAGTACCCACTCGACATACTTTTGACGGGACTCTCTACCCCAAAAACAAGAAATACCTGAAAAACGTGACATCATCATCACGTTTTTTCAGGTATTTCTTGTTTTGGGGGTAGCAGGGCCCGTCAAAAGTATGCCGAGTGGGTACTCATTGGATGTAGAATTTATTGTCATCATCACGTTTTTTCAGGTATTTCTTGTTTTTTGGGTAGTGGGGCCCCTCAAAAGTATGCCGAGTGGGTACTCGTTGGATGCGGAATTTAAATCCGCATCCAACGAGCTCTCTCGATCGAAATTTGAGTAACCAAACAAGGAGATATGTTGAAAATATAAACAAAAAAAGTAGTTTTTTTTATGATACCTATCCCCAAATTTATATTAAATTTTTTTTTTTTCCATGATTATCTCTCAAATGAGAACCTAAATCCACTTTCAAAACTCAAATGGTTTACATGCTTATCTCTCAAATGTGTACGTAAATCCACTTTCAAAACTCAATTCCAAGAAAGTCGACAAAAGTGGATATTTTAACCCATGGTTTAACCAAACTTGAACGAGGTCCAAAATAGCTCCAAATCTCATAAAAATAGGTGTCCATGCTTATCTCTCAAATGGATACCTAAATTCAATTTAGAAACTCAATTTCGAGAAAGTTGACAAAAGTGTATATTTTGAACCTTGGTTTGATCAACCATGAACGAGGGCCAAAATAACTCCAAATCTCATAAAAATAGTTGTCCATACTTAAATGGGTACCTAAATCCATTTTCAAAACTCAGTTCTGAGAAATTCGACAAAAGTGCATATTTTAATCCTTTTTTTGATAAACCTTAAACGAGGGCCAAAATAACTCCAAATCTCATAAAAATAGTTCTCCATACTCAAATGGGTACCTAAATCCATTTTCAAAACTTAGTTATGTGAAATTCAACAAAAGTAGATATTTTAAACCTTGGTTTGATAAACCTTGAACGAGGGCCAAAATAACTCCAAATCTCATAAAAATAGGTTTCCATGCTTATCTCTGAAATAGGTACCTAAATCCACTTCCAAAACTCAATTTCGAAAAAGTCGACAAAAGTGCCTATTTTCAACCTTGGTTTGACCAACCTTGAACGAGGGCAAAAATAGCTCCAAATTTCATAAAAATAGGTGTCCATGCGTATCTCTCAAAGGGGTACCTAAATCCACTTTAACTCGAAATATCACAAATTAGGCGTCCGTGCTTACCTCTCAAATGGGTACCTAAATCCAATTTTAAAACTAAATTCTGAGAAAGTTGACAAAATTCCATCTTTTCAATCTTGGTTTGACCAGGCTTGAACGAGGGCCAAAATAGCTCCAAATCTCATAAAAATAGGTGTCCATACTTATCTCTCAAATGGGTATCTAAATCTACTTTAAAATTTCAATTTCGAGAAAGTCAACAAATGTGCATATTTTCAACCATGGTTTGACCAACCTTGAACAAGGACCAAAATAACTCCAAATATCATAAAAATAGGTGTCCATGCTTATCTCACAAATGCGTACCTAAATCCACTTTGAAAACTCAATTCCAAGAAAGTTGACAAAAGTGCATATTTTCAACCTTGGTTTGACCAACCTTCAGCGAGGACCAAAATAGATCCAAATCTTACAAAAATAAGTGGCTTTTCTTATCTCTCAAATGGGTACGTAAATCCACATTCAAAACTCAAATATGAGAAAGTCGACAAAACTGCATATTTTTAACCTTGGTTTGACCAACGTTGAACGAGGGCCAAAATAGCTCCAAATCTCATAAAAATAGGTATCCTTGCTTATCTCTCAAATGGGTATCTAAATCTACTTTAAACTTTCAATTCGGAGAAAGTTTACAAAATTCTATACTTTGAACCTTGGATTGAGCAACCTTACATGAGGACAAAATACCTTCGAATATCATAAAAATAGGTTTCCATGCTTATCTGTCAAATGGGTACCTAAATCCACTTCCAAAACTCAATTTTGAGAAAGTCAACAAAAGTGCATATTTTCAGCCTTAGTTTCACTAACCTTGAACGAGGGCGAAAATAGCTCCAAATCTCATGAAAATATCTATCCATGCTTATCTCTCAAATGAGTACCTAAATCCACTTTCAAAACTCAATTTCGAGAAAGTTGACTAAAGTGCATATTTTCAACCTTGGATTGACCAACCTTAATAAATGAGGGCCAAAATAGCTCCAAATATCATAAAAATATGTGTCCATGCTTATCTCTAAAATGTGTATCTAAATCTACTTTAAAATTTCGATTCCGAAAAAGTTGAAAAAGTACATATTTTCAACTTTCGTTTGACCTACCTTGAATGCGGGCCAAAATAGCTCCAAATCCAATAAAAATAGGTGTCCATGTATATCTCCCAAATGGGTACCCAAATACACTGTTAAAACTCAATTCAGAGAAAGTCGACAAAACTGCATATTTTGAACCTTGGTTTGCCAAACCTTGAATGAGGGCCAAAATAGCTCCATATCTTATAAAAATAGGTGTCCATGCTTATCTCTCATATGGGTACCTAAATCCACTTTCAGAACTCAATTCCGAGATAATCGATAAAAGTGCATCTTTTAAACCTTGGTTTGACTGACCTTAAACGAGGGCCAAAATAGCTCCAAATGTTAAAACAATGGGTGTCCATGCTTATCCCTCAAATGGCTATATAAATCTACTATAAAATTTCAATTCCAAGGAAGTTGACAAAGGTGCATATTTTCAAACTTGGTTTGACCAACCTTGAGCGAGGGCCAAAATAGCTCCAAATCTCATAAAAATAGTTGTCCATGCTTATCTTTCAAATGGGTATCTAAATCCACTTTCAAAACTCAATTCCGAGAAAGTTGACAAAAGTATATATTTTCAAACTTGTTTTGACCAACCTTGAACGGAGCCCAAAATAGCTCCAAATCTCATAAAAATACGTATCCATGCTTATCTCTTAAATCAGTATTGAAATACACTTTCAAATATCAATTCCGAGATAGTCGACAAATGTGGATATTTTCAACCTTCCTTTGACCGAACTTGAAGAAGGGACAAAATAACACCAAATCTCATAAAAAAAGGTGTCCATGCTTATCTCTCAAAGAGGTATCTAAATCCACTTTCAAAACTCACTTCCCAGAAAGTTGACACAAGTGCATCTTTTCAACTTTACTTTTACCAACCTTGAACAAGGACCAAAATAGCTCCAAATCTTGTAAAAATAGGTTTCCATGCTTATCTCTAAAATGGGTGCCTAAATATACTTTTAAAACTTAATTCTGAGAAAGTAGACAAAAGTGCAAAATTTCAACCTTGGTTTGACCAACCTTGAACGAGGGCCAAAATAGCTCCAAATATCATAAAAATAGGTATCCATGCTTATCTCTCAAATGGGTATCTGAATCTACTTTAAAATTTCAATTCTCATGAAAGTCGACAAAAGTGCATATTTTCAACCTTGGCTTGACCAACCTTGAATGAGGGCCAAAATAGTTCCAAATCTCATAAAAATAGTTGCTCATGCTTATCTCTCAAATTTGTGCCTCAATCCAATTTCAAAACTCAATTCCGAGAAAGTCGACAAAAGTGCATATTTTCAACCTTGCTTTGAGCAACCTTAAACGGGGGCCAAAATTTCTCCAAATCTCATAAAAATAGGTATTCGTGCTTATCTCTCAAATTGATACCTAAATCCACTTTAAAAAATCAATTTCAAGCAAGTCGTCAAAAGTGCATATTTTCAACTTTGGTTTGACCAACCTTGAACACGGGCCAAAATAGCTCCAAATCACATAAACATAGGTGTTCATCCTTATCTCTCAAATGGGTATCTAAATCTACTTTTAAATTTCAATTTCGACAAAGTCGACAAAAGTGCATGTTTTCAACCTTGGTTTGACCAACCTTGAACGAGGGCCAAAATAGCTCCAAATCTCATAAAAATAAGTGTCCATGCTTATCTCTCAAATGGGTACCTATATCCACTTTCAAAACTCGATTTTGTGAAAGTCAAAAAAAGTGTATATTTTCAACCTTGGGTTGACCAACCTTGAATGAGGGCCAAAATAGCTCCAAATTTCATAAAAATAGGTATCCTTGCTTATCTCTCAAATGGGTATCTAAATATACTTTCGCATTTCAATGCAAAGAAATTCGACACAATTGTATATTTTCAAACTTGGTTTGACCAACCTTGCATGAGGGCCAAAATACCTTCGAATATCATAAAAATACGTTTCGATGATTATCTCTCAAATGGGTACCTAAATCCATTTTCAAAACTCAATTCTGAGAAAGTTGACAAAAGTACATATTTTGAACCTTGGTTTGACCAACCTTGAACGAGGGACAAAATAGCTCCAAATCTCATGAAAACAGTTGTCCATGCTTATCTCTCAAATGGGTACCTAAATCGACTTTGAAAACTCAATTCCAAGAATGTCGACAAAAAGTGGATATTTTCAACCTTGGTTTGACCAACGTTGAATGAGGGCCAAAATGGCTCTAAATCTCATAAAAATAGGTCTCCATGCTTATCTCTCAAATTGGTATCTAAATACACTTTGAAAAGTCAATGAGGAGAAACTCGACAAAAGTGCATATTTTTAACCTTGGTTTGACCAACCTTGAACGAGGGCCAAACTAGCTCAAAATATCAAAAAATAAGCGTCCATGCTTATCTCTCAAATGGGTACCTAAATCCATTCCCAAAACTCAATTCTGATAAAGTCGACAAAAGTGCATATTTTCAACCTTTGTTTGACCAACCTTGATCAAGGGCCAAATTAGCTCCAAATCTCATAAAAATATGTATCCATGCTTATCTCTCAATGTGGTATCTAAATCTACTTTAAAGTTTCAATTATCATGAAAGTCGACAAAAGTGCATATTTTCAACCTTGGCTTGACCAACCTTGATTAAGGGACAAAATAGTTCCAAATCTCATAAAAATAGTTACTTAAGTTTGGTCAAACAAAGGTTGAAAATATGTATGTAATTTTTAGGGGAGAAATTTTGCCAATTGGCTATTTTTGGGGTTTTTTTTCAAAAAATAAATTTTCTATTTGGTCATTTTTCGTGTCTAATATCCCCAATGTTTACATAGAATATGTTTTTTTATCATAATATTCCCCAAAATTTACACATTTCAGTGTTAATTTTATGTTTCATATTTAATATTCGCCTACCTATAAATAAACATGTTTTCTAGGTGATTGTTTTGGATTGAAAAGAACATGTTTATAGATAGGTAGGTGAATATTAAATATAAAACATAAAATTAACACGGAAATGTGTAGCATTTTTCCGAATATTATAATAAAAAGCATATGTTATGTAAATTTAGGCAATATTAGACACTAAAAATGACCAAATAGCAAATTTAGTTTTTGAAAAAAACCCAAAAAATAGCTAATTGGAAAAATTTTGCCCCTAAAAATTACACTTATGGGTACCTATTCCAATTTGAAAACTCAATACTGAGAAAGTCGACAAAACTGTAGATTTTCAAGCTTTCTTTAACCAACCTCGAACGAGGGCTAAAATAGCTCCAAATCTCATAAAAATAGGTGTCCATGCTTATCTCTCAAATGCATATCTAAATCTACTTTAAAATTTCAATTCCGAGAAAGTCGACAAAAGTGCATATTTTCAACATTGGTTTGACCAGCCCTAAAGGAGGGCCAAAATAGCTCCAAATGTCATAAAAATAAGTGTCCATGCTTATCTCTCAAATGGGTATATAAATCTACTTTAAAATTTCAATTACGAGAAAGTACACAAAAGTGCATATTTTCAACATTGGTTTGACCAACCTTGAACGAGGGACAAAATAGCTCCAAATCTCATAAAAATTAGTTTCCATGCTTATCTCTCAAATGGGTACCTAAATCCACTTTCAAAACTCAATTCCAAGAAATTTGACAAAAGATGATATTTTAACTCATGGTTTGACCAAACTTGAACGAGGTCCAAAATAGCTCCAAATCCATAAAAATAGGTGTCCATGCTTATCTCTCAAATGGGTACCTAAATCCAATTTAGAAACTCAATTTCGAGAAAGTCAACAAAAGTGTATATTTTGAACCTTGGTTTGATCGGCCTTGAACGAGGGTCAAAATAACTCTAAATTTCATAAAAATAGTTGTCCATACTCCCAACTGGGTATTTAAATCTACTTTAAAATTTCTGTTCCAAGAAAGTCGACAAAAGTGCATATTTTTAACTTGGTTTGACCAACCTTGAACAAGGGCCAAAATAACTCCAAAAGGGTATCAAAATCTACTTTAAAATTTCAATTCTGAGAAACTAGACAAAAGCGCATATTTTCAACCATGGTTTGACCAACCTTGAATGTGGGCCTAAATAGCTCCAAATATCATAAAAATAGGTGTCCATACTTATCTCTCAAATGGGTACCTAAATCCATTTTAAAAACTCAATTTTGAAAAATTCGACAAAAGTCGATATTTTAAACCTTGGTTTGACCAACCTTGAACGAGGGCCAAAATAACTCTAAATCTCATAAAAATAGGTTTCCTATGCTTAACTCTGAAATGGGTACCTAAATCCACTTTCAAAACTCAATTTCGAGAATGTCGACAAAAGTGCCTATTTTGGTTAATGGTTTCATAGGTGGACATCTTTGAAGGAAGTGGAATCCTATGGTGAAAGATTGAAATTCTCGACATTTAGGGCAGAATAGTTCTACTCATCATCACGAGATACGTGAAAGTTTTTGCCTTTACTTTCTTGACCCAGGGTTTCATTGCATTAATAGTCGTGTAAGGTGAGGAAAAAGGATATTTCGGTTTTTTTAGGTTAAGGTCGGTGTGTGGAAGGAATTTTTTTATTATTATTGTTTGATTAAAATAATTAAGTGTAATCTTATGTTTCAAAAGTCCTAAAATTTTCAATCAAGCAAAGACAAATGTTATAATATAAAAGTTTTAATATTTATTTAATTCTCTATATAAGGATAATTATTAATAAAGGGAAAGGAGATATTAAAAAAAAAAATTGCCTAATTTCAACCTTGAACAAGGGCCAAAATAGCTCCAAATGTCATAAAAATAGGTGTCCATGCGTATCTCTCAATTGGGTAACTAAATCCACTTTCAAAACTCAATTCCAAGAAATTTGACAAAAGTGCATATTTTCAACCTTGGTTTGACCAACATTGAAAGAGAGCCAAAATAACTAGAAATATCACAAAATCGACATCCATGCTTATCTCTCAAATGGGTACCTAAATCCACTTTTAAATCTCAATTCTGAGAAAGTTGACAAAATTCCATCTTTTCAACCTTGGTTTGACCAACATTGAAAGTGGACCAAAATATCTCCAAATCTCATAAAAATAGGTGTCCATGCTTATCTCTCAAATGGGTATCTAAGTCTAGTTTAAAATTTTAATTCCGAGAAAGTCAACAAAAGTGCATGTTTTCAACCATGGTTTGACAAACCTTGAACGAGGGCTAAAATAACTTCAAATATCATAAAAATAGGTATCCATCCTTATCTCTCAAATGGGTACCTAAATCCACTTTCAAAACTCAATTCTGAAAAAGTTGACAAATGTGCATATTTTCAACCTTGGTTTGACCAACCTTCAGTGAGGGCCAAAATAGCTCCAAAACTCATAAAAATAGGTGTCCTTGATTTTCTCCCAAATGGGTACCTAAATCCACTTTCAAAACTCAATTCTGAGAAAGTTGACAAATCTGCATATTTTTAAACTTTGTTTGACCAACCTTGAATGAGGGCCAAAATAGCTCCAAATCTCATCAAAATAGGTGCCCATGCTTATCTCTCAAATGGGTACCTAGATCCACTTTCAAAACACAATTCTGAGAAAGTCAACAAAAGTGCATATTTTCAACCTTGGTTTGACCAACCTTAAATGGGGACACAATAGCTCCAAATATCATTAAAATAAGTGTCCATTCTTATCTCTAAAATGTGTATCTAAATCTACTTTAAAATTTCAATTCCAAGAAAGTCGACACAAGTGCATATTTTCAACTTTGGTTTGACCTACCTTGAAGGAGGGCCAAAATAGCTTCAAATTTCATAAAAATAGTTGTCCATGCATATCTCTGAAATGGGTACCTAAATCCACTGTCAAAACTCAATTCAGAGAAAGTAGACAAAAGTGCATATTTTCAACCTTGGTTTTCCCAACCTTCAATGAGGGCCGAAATAGCTCCATATCTTATAAAAATAGGTGTCCATGCTTATTTGTCAAATGGGTACCGAAATCCACTTTCAAAATTCAATTCCGAGAAAGTCAACAAAAGTGCATCTTTTAAACCTTGGTTTGACGAACCTTGAAGGAGGGCCAAAATAGCTCCAAATGTCATAAAAATAGGTGTCCATGCTTATCTCTCAAATGGTATATAAATGTACCATAAAATTTCAATTCCAAGAAAGTTGATAAAAGTGCATATTTTCAACCTTGGTTTGACCAACCTTGAACGAGGGCCAAAATAGCTCGAAATCTCATAAAAATAGATGTCCATGATTATCTCTCAGATGGGTATCTAAATCAAATTTCAAAACTCAATGACGCGAAAGTTGACAAAAATGCATATTTTCAACCTTTCTTTGACCAACCTTCAACAGGGGGGGGAATAGCTCCAAATCTCATAAAAATAGGTATCCATGCTTATCTCTCAAATGGGTATCTAAATCCACTTTCAAAACTCAATTTCTAGAAAGTTGACAAAAGTCCATATTTTCAACTTTGGCTTGACAAACCTTGAACGAGGTCCAAAACAGTTCCAAATCTCATAAAAATAGTTGCTCATGCTTATCTCTCAAATGTGTACCTAAATCCAATTTCAAAACTCAATTCCGAGAAAGTTGACAAAATTGCATATTTTTAACCTCGGGTTGACCAACATTGAATGCGGGCCAAAATAGCTCCAAATCTCATAAAAATAGGTATTCGTGCTTATCTCTCAAATGCATACCTAAATCCACTTTCAAAACTCAATTTCGAGAAAGTCAACAAAAGTGCATCTTTTAACCGTTGGTTTGGCCAGCCTTGAATAAGGGCCAAAATAGTTCCAAATCACATAAAAGTAGGTGTACATGCATATCTCTCAAATGGGTATCTAAATCTACTTTTAAATTTCAATTTCAAGAAAGTCGAAAAAGTGCATATTTTCAACCTTGGTTTGACCAACCTTGAACGAGGGCCAAAATAGCTCCAATTCTCATAAAAATAGGTGTCCATGCTTATCTCTCAAATGGGTACCTAAGTCCACTTTCAAAACTCAATTTCGTGAAAGTCGACAAAGGTGCATATTTACAACCTTGGTTTGACCAATCTTGAACAAGGGCCAAAATAGATCCAAATATCATAAAAATAGGTATCCTTGATTATCTCTCAAATGGTTATCTAAATCTATTGTATCATTTCAATTCGGAGAAAGTCGACAAAATTGTATATTTTCAACCTTGGATTGACCAACCTTGCATGAGAGCCAAAATACCTCTAAATATCATAAAAATAGGTTTCCATGCTTATCTCTCAAATGGGTACCTAAATCCACTTTCAAAACTCAATTACAAGAAAGTCGACAAAAGTGCATATTTTGAACCTTTGTGTGGCCAACCTTGAACGAGGGACAAAATAGCTCCAAATCTCATGAAAATAGGTGTCCATGCTTATCTCTAAAATGGGTAGCTAAATCCACTTTCAAAACCCAATTCCAAGAAAGCCGAAAAAGTGGATATTTTCAACCTTGGTTTGACCAACCTTAAATGAGGGCCAAAATAGCTCCAAATGTCATAAAAATAGGTGTACATACTTATATCTCAAGTGGTATATAATTATAATATAAAATTTTAATTCCAAGATAGTCGACAAATGTGCATATTTTCAACCTTGGTTTTACCAACCTTGAACGAGGGCCAAAATAGCTCCAAATCTCATAAAAATAGGTGTCCATGCTTATCTCTCAAATGGGTATCTAAATCCACTTTCAAAACTCAATTCTGAGAAATTGGACAAAAGTGCATATTTTCAACCTTGGTTTGACCAACCCTTAACTTGGGCCAAAATAGCACCAAATCTCATAAAAATAAGTGTCCATGCTTATCTCTCAAATGGGTATCGAAATACACTTTCAAAAATCAATTCCGAGAAAGTCGACAAAGGTGCATATTTTCAACCTTGCTTTCACCAACCTTGAAGTAGGGAAAAAATAGCTCCAAATCTCATAAAAAAAGTTTTCCATGCTTATCTGACAAACAGGTATCTAAATCAACTTTTAAAATTCAATTCCGAGAAAGTCGACACAAGTGCATCTTTTCAACCTTGGTTTGACCAACATTGAACATTGGACAAAATAGCTCCAAATCTCGTAAAAATAGGTTTCCATGCTTATCTCTCAAATGGGTACCTACATCCACTTTCAAAACTCAATTCTGAGAAAGTCGACAAAAGTGAATATTTTCAACCTTGGTTTGACCAACCTTGAACGAGGGCCAAACTAGCTGAAAATCTAAAAAAAATAAGTGTCCATGCTTATCTCTCAAATGGGTACCAAAATCCACTCTCAAAATTCAATTCTGATGAAGTCAACAAAAGTGCATCTTTTCAACCTTGGTTTGACCAACCTGGAATAAGGGCCAAAATAGCTCTGAATTTCATAAAAATAGGTATCCATGCTTATTTCTCAAACAGGTATCTAAATCTACTTAAAAATTTCAATTATCATGAATGTCGACAAAACTGCATATTTTCAACCTTGGCTTGACCAACCTTGAAAGAGGGCCAAAATAGTTCCAAATCTTATAAAAATAGCTGCTCATCCTTATCTCTAAAATGTGTACTTAAATCCACTTTCAAAACTCAATTCTGAAAAAGTCATCAAAAGTGCATATTTTAAACCTTGGTTTGACCAACCTTGAACGAGGGCCAAAAAAGCTCCAAATCTCATAAAAATAGGCATACGTGCTTATCTCTCAAATGGATTCCTAAATCCACCTTCAAAATTCCATTCTGAGAATGTCGACAAAAGTGCATATTTTCAATGTTGGTTTGACCAACCTTGAACGAGGGCCAAAATAGCTCCAAATCACATAAATCCAGGTGTACATGTTTATTTCTCAAATGGGTATCTAAATCTAGTTTTAAATCTCAATTTCGAGAAAGCCGACAAAAGTGCATATTTTCAACCTTGGTTTGACAACCCTTGAAGGAGGGCCAAAATAGCTCCAAATCTCTTAAAAATAGGTGTCCATGCTTATCTCTCAAACGGGTACCTAAATCCACTTTCAAAACTCAATTCCATGAAAGTCGACAAAAGTACATATTTTCAACCTTGGTTTGACCAACCTTGAATGAGAGCCAAAATAGCTCCAAATCTCATAAAAATGGGCATCCATGCTTATCTCTCAAATGGGTACCTAAATCCACATTCAAAACTCAATTGCGAGAAAGTCGACAAAAGCACATATTTTCAACCTTGGTTTGACCAACCTTGAACGTGTTCCAAAATAGCTCCATATCTTATAAAAACAGGTGTCTATGCTCATCTCTCAAATGGGTACCTAAATCCACTTTCAAAACTCAATTCTGAGAAAGTCATCAAAACTGCATATTTTCAACCCTCATTTGAACGACCTTGAACGAGGGCCAAAATAGCTCCAAATCTTATAAAATTAAGTGTCCTAGCTTAGCTCTCAAATTGGTATCTAAATCTAATTTAAAATTTCAATTCCAAGAAAGTAAAAAAAAGTGCATATTGTTCAACCTTGGTTTAACGAGCATTGAACGAGGACTGAAATAGCAAGAAATCTCATAACAATAGGTGTCCATGCTTATCTCGCAAATGGGTACTTAAATCTATTCCCAAAACTCAATTCCGAGAACGTCAACAAAAGTGCATATTTTCAATGTTGGTTTGACGAACCTTAAACGAGGGAGAAAAGAACTCCAAATCTCATAAAAATAGGTGTCTGTGCTTATCTCTCAAATGGGTACCTAAATCCACTTTCAAAACTCAATTCCAAGAAAGTCGACAATAGTGCATCTTTTAAAACTTGGTTTGACAAACCTTGAACAAGGGCCAAAATATCTCCAAATATCATAAAAATAGGTTTCCATGCTTATCTCTCAAATGGGTATCTAAATCTACATTAAAATTTAAATTCCCAGAAAGACAGTAAAAATGCATATTTTCAACCTTGGTTAAACCAACCTTGAATGACAGAAAAAATAACTTGAAATATCATAAAAATAGGTGTCTATGCTTATCTCTCAAATGAGTATCTAAATCCACTCTAAAATTTCAATTCCAAGAAAGTCAAGAAGAGTGCATATTTTCAACCTTGGTTTGACCATCCTTGACGGAGGGCCAAAATAGCTCCAAATATAATAAAAATAGGTGTCCATGCTTATCTTTGAAATGGGTATCTAAATCTACCTTAAAATTTCAATTCCGAGAAAGTCGACAAAAGTGCATATTTTCAATAATGGTTTGATAGTCCTTGAACAAGGGCCAAAATAGCTCCAAATATCATAAAAATAGGTGTCCATGCTTATCTCTCAAATGGATACCTAAATCCACTTTCAAAACTCAATTCCGAGAAAGTCGACAAAAGTGCATATTTTCAACCTTGGTTTGACCAACCTTGAACATGTTCCAAAATAGCTCCAAATCTTATAAAAATATGTGTCCATGCTTATCTCTCAAATTGGTACCTAAATCCACTTTCAAAACTCAGTTCTGAGAAAGTATTCAAAACTGCATATTATCAACCCTCGTTTGACTGACCTTGAATGAGGGCCAAAATACTTCCAAATCTTATAAAAGTAAGTGTCCATGTTTATCTCTTAAATGGGTATCTAAATCTACTTTAAAATTTCAATTCCAAGAAAGTTGACAAAAGTGCATATTTTTCAATCTTGGTGTAACAAGCATTGATCGAGGACCAAGATAGCTCCAAATCTCATAACAATAGGTGTCCACACTTATCTCTCAAATGGGTACCTAAATCTATTCCCAAAACTCAATTCCGAGAATGTCGACAAAAGTGCATATTTTCGATGTTCATTTGACCAACCTTAAATGCGGGCAAAAATAACTCCAAATCTCATAAAAATAGGTGTCCATGCTTGTCTCTCAAATGGGTACCTAAATCCACTTTCAAAACACAATTCCAAGAACGTCAACAAAAGTGCATATTTTAAACCTTGGTTCGACAAACCTTGAACAAGGGTGAAAATAGCTCCAAATCTCATAAAAATAGGTTTCCATGCTTATCTCTCAAATGGGTATCTAAATATACTTTAAAATTTCAATTCCCAGAAAGACAATAAAAGTGCATATTTTCAACCTTTAATGAGGGAAAAAATAGCTCGAAATATCATAAAAATAGGTGTCCATGCTTATCTCTCAAATGAGTATCTAAATCCACTTTAAAATTTAAATTTCAATAAAGTCGAGAAGAGCGCATATTTTCAACCTTGGTTTGACCAACCTTGACCGAAGGCCAAAATAGCTCAAAATCTAATAAAAATAGGTGTCCATGCTTATCTTTGAAATGGTTATCTAAATCTACTTTAAAATTTCAATTCCGAGAAAGTCGACAAAAGTGAATATTTTCAATAATGGTTTGACTAACCTTGAACGAGGGACAGAATAGCTCCAAATCTCATAAAAATAGGTGTCCATTGTTATCTCTCAAATGGGTACCTAAATCCACTTTCAAAACTCAATTCTAGGAAATTCAACAAAAGTGCATATTTTCAACCTTGGTTTTAACAACCTTGAACGAGTGCCAAAATAGCTCCAAATATCATAAAAATAGGTGTCCATGGTTATCTTTTAAATGGGTACCTAAACCCACTTTCAAAACTCAATTCCGAGAAATTCGACCAAAGTGCATATTTTCAACCTTGGTTTGACCAACCTTGATAGACGACCAAAATAACTCCAAATATCATAAAAATTGGCGTCCATGCTTATCTCTCAAATGGGCATCTAAATCTACTTTAAAATCTCAACTCCGACAAAGTCGACAAAAGTGCATATTTTCAACCTTGGTCTGACCAACCTTGAATGAGGGGCAAAATAGCTCCAAATATCATAAAAATAGGTGTGCATTCTTATCTCGCAAATGGGTGCCTAAATCCACTTTCAAAACACAATTGCGAGAAAGTTGGAAAAAGTGCATATTTTAAAGCCTTACTTGAAAAACCTTGAACGAGGGCCAAAATAGCTCCAAATCTCACAAAAATAGGTGTCCTTGTTATCTCTTAATTGGATACATAAATCCACTTTCAAAAGGAAATTTAGAGAAAGTTGACAAAACTGCATCTTTTGAACCTTCATTTCACCAACCTTGAACGAGGGCCAAAATAGCGTCAAATATCATAAAAATAGGTGTCCATGCTTATCTCTCAAATGCGTATTTAAATCTACTTTAAAACTTCAATTTTGAGAAAGTCGAAAAAAGTGCTTTTTTCAACCTTGGTTTGATCAACCTTGAACAAGGGCAAAAAAGAGCTCCAAATCTCATAAAAATATGTTTCCATGCTTATCTCTCAAATGGGTACCTAAATCCATTTTTAAAGATCAATTTCGAGAAAGTTGACAAAAGGGGATAGTTTCAACCTTGGTTCGGCCAACCTTGAACGAGGTCCAAAATAGATCCAAATATCAAAAAAATAGTTGTCCATGCTTATCTCTCAAATGGGCACCTAAATCTCAATTCCGATAAAGTCGACGAAAGTGCATATAATTTTCAACCTTGGTTTGACCAACCTTGAACCGAGGGGCAAAATAGATGCAAATCTCATAAAAATAGGTGTCCATGATTATTTCTCAAATGGGTATCTAAATCAAATTGAAAATTTCAATTCCGAAAATGTCAACAAAAGTGCATCTTTTCAACCTTGGTTTGAAAAACCTTGAACGAGGTCCAAAATAACTCTAAATCTCATACAAATAGGTGGCCATGCTTATCTCTCAAATCGGTATCTAAATATACTTTAAAATTTCAATTCGTAGAATGTCCACAAAAGTGCATATCTTCTACCTTGGTTTGACCAACCTTGAACGTGGGCCAAAATAGCTCCAAATCTCATAAAAATAGGTGTCCTGACGTATCTCTCAAATGGGTACCTAAATCCACTTTCAAAACTCAATTCTGAGAAAGTTGACAAAAGCACACATTTTCAACCTTGATTTTACCAACCTTGAACGAGGGCCAAAATAGCTACAAATCTCATAAAAATAAGTTTCCATGCTTATCTCTCAAATGGGCATCTGAATCTACTTTAAAATTTCAATTCCTAGAATGTTGACAAAAGTGCATATTTTCAAAATTGGTTTGGCCAACCTTGAACGAGGGCCAAAAAGGCTCCAAATATCATTAAAATAGGTGTCTGTGCTTATCTCTCAAATGGGTACGTCAATCCACTTTCAAAACTCAATTCCGAGAAAGTCCCCAAAAGGGCATATTTTCAACCTTGGTTTGACAAACCTTGATCGAGGGCCAAAATAGGTCCAAATCTCATAAAAATATGGGGGCATGCTTATCTCTAAAATGGGTACCTAAATGCACTTTCAAAACTCAATTCCGAGAAATTCGACCAAAGTGAATCTTTTTTACCTTGGTTTGACCAACTTTGAACGAGGGAAAATAGCTCCAAATATCATAAAAATAGTTTTCCATGGTTGTCTTTCAAATGGGTATCTAAATCTATTTTAAAAATTCAATTCTGAGAAAGTCGACAAAAAGTGCATATTTTCAATATTGGTTTGACCAACATTGAACCAGAGCAAAAATAGCTCCAAATCTCATAAAAATAGGTGTCCATGTCTATCTCTCAAATCAATATCTAAATCTACTTTAAAATTTAAATTATGAGAAAGTCAACAAAAGTGCATATTTTCAACCTTGGTTTTTCCAACCTTGAATGAGAGCCAAAATACCACTAAATCTCATAAAAATAGGCGTCCATGCTTATCGTTCAAATGGGTACCTCAATCCACTTTAAAAACTCAATTCTGAGAAATTTGACAAAAGTGTATATTTTCAACCTTGGTTTGACCAACCTTGAATGAGGGCCAAAATAACTCCAAATCTCATAAAAATAGGTGTTCTCTTACCTCTCAAATGGGTAACTAAATCAACTTTCAAAAGTCAATTACGAGAAAGTCGACAAAGTGCATCTTTTCAACCTCGGTTTGAGAAACCTTGAAAGAGGGCAAAAATAGCTCCAAATCTCATAAAAATAGGTGTCCATTCTTATCTCTCAAATGGGTATCTAAATCTAATATAAAATTTCAATTCCGACAAAGTCAACAAAAGTGCATATTTTCAACCTTGGGTTTACCAACGTTGAACATGGGCCAAAATAGCTCCAAATCTCATAAAAATAGGTGTCCATGCTTATTTCTCAAATGGGTATCTAAATCTACTTTAACATTTCAATACGCAAAAAGTTGACAAAATTGTATATTTTCAACCTTGGTTTGACCAACCTTGCATGAGGGCCAAAATACCTTCGAATATCATAAAAATACATTTTAATGATTATCTCTCAAATGGGTACCTAAATCCACTTTCAAAACTCAATTTTGAGAAAGTTAACAAAAGTGCATATTTTGAACCTTGGTTTGACCAACCTTGAACGAGGGACAAAATAGCTCCAAATCTCATGAAAATAGTTGTCCATGCTTATCCCTCAAATGGGTACCTAAATCGACTTTCAAAACTCAATTCCGAGAAAGTCGACAAAAGTGCATATTTTCAACCTTGGTTTGACCAACATTGAACGAGGGACAAAATAGCTCCAAATCTCATAAAAATAGGTCTCCATGCTTATCTCTCAAATGGGTATCTAAATCCACTTTGAAAACTCAATTAGGAGAAAGTTGACAAAAGTGCATATTTTCAAATTGGTTTGACCAACCTTGAACGAGGGCCAAAATAACTCTGAATATCAACAAAATAAGTGTGCATTCTTATCTCTCAAGTGAGTACCTAAATCCACTTTCAAAACTCAATTCTGAGAAAGATGACAAAAGCGCAACTTTTCAACCTTGGTTTGAATAAACTTGCACGAGGTCCAAAATAGCTCCAAATCTCATAAAAATAGGTGTCCATGCTTGTCTCTCGAATGGGTATATAAATATCCTTTAAAATTTAAATTCCGAGAAAGTCGACAAAAGTGCATATTTTCAATCTTCATTCAACCAACCTTGAACGAGGGCCAAAGTAACTCCAAATATCATAAAAATAGGTGCCCATGCTTATCTCTCAAAAGGGTATGAAGATCTACTTTAAAATTTCAATTTCGAGAGAGTAGAAAAAAGTGCATATTTTCAACCTTGGTTTGACCAACCTTGAACGTGGGAAAAAATAGCTCCAAATATCATTAAAATAGGTGTCCCTACTTATCTCTGTAATGGGTACCTAAATCCATTTTCAAAACTCAATTCTGAGAAATTCGACAAAAGTTGATATTTTAAACCATGGTTTGACCAACCTTGAACGAGGGCCAAAATAACTCCAAATCTCATAAAAATAGGTTTCCATGCTTATCTCTGAAATGGGTACCTAAATCCATTTTCAAAACTCAATTTCGAGAATGTCGACAAAAGTGCCTATTTCGGTTAACGCTTTCATAGGTTGACATCTTTGAAGAAAGTAGAATCCTGTGGTGAAAGATTGAAATTCTCGACGCTTTGGGAAGAATAGTTCAGCCCATCATCAAGAGATACGTGAAGGTTTTCTCCTTACCTTTCTTGACCTGGGGTTTTAGTGCATTAATAGTCGTCTAAGGTGAGGAAAAATGATATTTCGATTTTTTTAGTTTAAGGTCGGTGTGTGGAAGGAAATTTTTTATTATTATTTTTTTACTAAAATAATTAAGTGTAATGGTATGTTTCAAAAGTCCTAAAATTTTCAATCAAACAAAGAGAAATGTTATAATATAAAAGTTTTAATATTTATTTAATTCTCTAGATAACGATAATTATTAATAAAGGGAAAGGAGATATTAAAAAAAAAGTGCCTAATTTCAACCTTGAACGAGGGCCAAAATAGCTCCAAATGTCATAACAATAGGTGTCCAAGCATATCTCTCAATTAGGTACCTAAATACACTTTCAAAGATCATTTCCAAGAAATTTGACAAAAGTGCATATTTTCAACCTTGGTTTGACCAACATTGAATCAGGGCCAAAACAACTAGAAATATCATAAAATAGACATCCATGCTTATCTCTCAAATGGGTACCTAAATCCACTTTTAAATCTCCATTGCGAGAAAGTTGACAAATGTCTATCTTTTCAACCTTGGTTTGACCAACATTGAAAGCGGACCAAAATAGCTCCAAATCTCACAAAAATAGGTGTCCATGCTTATCTCTCAAATGGGTATCTAAATCTAGTTTCAAATTTCAATTCCAAGAAAGTCAACAAAAGTGAATATTTTCAACCATGGTTTGACCAACCTTGAACAAGGGCCAAAATAACTCCAAATATCATAACAATAGGTGTCCATGCTTATCTCTCAAATGGGTACCTAAATCCACTTTCAAAACTCATTTCCAAAAAAGTTGACAAAAGTGCATATTTTCAACTTTGGTTTAACCAACCTTCATCGAGGGCCAAAATAGCTCCAAAACTCATAAAAATAGGTGTCCTTGCTTTTCTCTCAAATGGGTACCTAAATCCACTTTCAAAACTCAATTCTCAGAAAGTCAAGTAATCTGCATATTTTTCACCTTGGTTTGACCAACCTTGAACGAGGGCCAAAATAGCTCCAAATCTCATGAAAATAGGTGCCCATGCTTATCTCTCAAATGGGTACCTAGATCCACTTTCAAAACTCAAATCTGAGAAAGTTGAAAAAAGTGCATATTTTCAACCTTGGTTTGACCAACCTTAAACGAGGGACAAAATAGCTCCAAATCTCATAAAAATAAGTGTCCATGCTTATCTCTAAAATGTGTATCTAAATCTACTTTAAAATTTCAATTCCGAGAAAGTCGACAAAAGTGCATATTTTCAACTTTGGTTTGACCTACGTTGAAGGAGAGCCAAAATAGCTCCAAATCTTATAAAAATAGTTGTCCGTGCATATCTCTGAAATGGGTACCTAAATCCACTGTCAAAACTCAATTCAAAGAAAGTCGACAAAAGTGCATATTTTCAACCTTGGTTTGTGCAACCTTGAATGATGGCCGAAATAGCTCCATATCTTATAAAAATAGGTGTCCATGCTTATCTGTCAAATGGGTACCTAAATCCACTTTCAAAGCTAAATTCCGAGAATGTCAACAATGGTACATCTTTTAAACCTTGGTTTGACCAACCTTGAATGAGGGCCAAAATAGCTCCAAATGTCATAAAAAAAGGTGTCCATGCTTATATCTCAAATGGCATATAAATCTACTATAAAATTTCAATTCCAAGAAAGTTGACAAAATTGCATATTTTCAACCTTGGTTTGACCAACCTTGAATGCGGGACAAAATAGCTCCAAATATCATAAAAATAGATGTCCATGCTTATCTCTCAAATGGGTATCTAAATCCACTTTCAAAACTCAATAGCGAGAAAGTCGACAAAAATGCATATTTTTTACCTTGCTTTGATGAACCTTCAATGGGGGCCAAAATAGCTCCATATCTCATAAAAATAGGTGTCCATGCTTATCTCTCAAATGCGTATTGAAATACACTTTCAAAAATCAATTCCGAGAAAGTCAACAAAGGTGTATATTTTTAATCTTGCTTTGACAAACCTTGAACGAGGGACAAAATAGCTCCAAACCTCACGAAAAAAGGTGTCCATGCTTATCTCTCAAACGGGTATCTAAATCCACTTTCAAAACTCAATTCCCAAAAAGTTGAAAAAAGTGAATATTTTTAACCTTTGTTTGACCAACCTAGAACAAGGACCAAAATAGCTCCAAATCTTGTAAAAATAGGTTTCCATTGTTATCTCTAAAATGGGTACCTAAATCAACTTTCAAAACTCAATTCTGACAAAGCCAACAAAAGTGCAAATTTTCAACCTTTGTTTGGCCAACCTTGAATGAGTGCCAAAATAGCTCGAAATCTCATAAAAATAGGTTTCCATGCTTATCTCTCAAATGGGTATCTAAATCTAATTTGAAAACTAAATTTCATGAAAGTCGAAAAAACTGCATATTTTCAACCTTGGTTTGGCCAACCTTGAACAAGGGCCAACCTAGCTGAAAATATTATAAAAATAAGTGTCCATGCTCATCTCTCAAATGGGTACCTAAATCCACTCTCAAAAATCAATTCTGATAAAGTCCACAAAAGTGCATCTTTTCAACCTTGGTTTGACCAACCTTGAACAAGGGCCAAAATAGCTCCAAATCTCATAAAAATAGGTATCCATTCTTATCTCTCAAATGGGTATCTAAATCTACTTTAAAATTACAATTCTCATGAAATTCAACAAAAGTGTATATTTTCAACTTTGGCTTGACCAACCTTGAACGAGGGCCAAAATAGTTCCAAATCTCATAAAAATAGTTGCTCATGCGTATCTCTCAAATGTGTACCTAAATCCAATTTCAAAACTCAATTCCGAGAAAGTTGACAAAATTGGATATTTTTAATCTTGGTTTGAGAAAGATTGAATGAGGGCCAAAATAGCTCCAAATCTCATAAAAATAGGTATTCATGCTTATCTCTCAAATGGATACCTATATCCACTTTCAAAACTCAATTTCAAGAAAGTCAACAAAAGTGCAACTTTTCAAACTTGGTTTCACCAGCCTTGAATAAGTGCCAAAATAGGTCCAAATCACATAAAAGTAGGTGTACATGCTTATCTCTGAAATGGGTATCTAAATCTACTTTTAAATTTCAATTTCAAGAACGTTGACAAAAGTGCATATTTTCAACCTTGGTTTGACCAACCTTGAACGAGGGCAAAAATAGCTCCAAATCTCATAAAAATAGGTGTCCATGCTTATCTCTCGAATGGGTACCTAAATCCACTTTCAAAACTCAATTTCATGAAAGTCGACAAAGGTGCATATTTTCAACCTTGGTTAGACCAATCTTGAACGAGGGCCAAAATAGCTCCAAATATCATAACATTAGGTATCCTTGATTATCTCTCAAATAGGTATCTAAAACTACTTTATCATTTCAATTCGGAGAAAGTCGACAAAATTGTATATTTTCAACCTTGGATTGACCAACCTTGCATGAGGGCCAAAATACCTCTGAATATCATAAAAATATGTTTCCATGCTTATTTCTCAAATGGGTACCTAAATCTACTTTCAAAACTCAATTACAAGAAAGTCGACAAAATTGCATATTTTGAACCTTGGTTTGACCAACCTTGAACGAGGGCCAAAAATAGCTCCAAATCTCATGAAAATAGGTGTCCAAGCTTATCTCTCAAATGGGTACCTAAATCCACCTTCAAAACTCAATTCCGAGAAAGCCGACAAAAGTGCATATTTTCAACCTTGAAGTGACCAAAATTAAATGAGGGCCAAAATAGCTCCAATTGTCATAAAAATAGGTGTACATACTAATCTCTCAAGTGGTATATAAATATACTATAAAATTTTAATTCCAAGAAAGTCAACAAAAGTGCATATTTTCAACCTTGGTTTTACCAACCTTGAAGGAGGGCCAAAATAGCTCCAAATCTCATAAAAATAGGTGTCCATGCTTATCTCTCAAATGGGTATCTAAATCCACTTTCAAAACTCAATTCTGAGAAATTCGAAAAAAGTGCATACTTTCAACCGTGGTTTGACCAATCCTTAAACCGGGCCAAAATAGCACCAAATCTCAAAAAAATAGGTGTCCATGCTTATCTCTCAAATGGGTATCGAAATAGACTTTCAAAAATCAATTCCGAGAAATTCGACAAAGGTGCATATTTTCAACCTTGCTTTGACCAACCTTGAAGTAGAGAAAACTAGCTCCAAATCTCATAGAAAAAGGTGTCCATGCTTATTTAACAATCGGGTATCTAAATCAACTTTTAAAATTCAATTCTGAGAAAGTCGGCACAAGTGCATCTTTTCAACCTTGGTTTGACCAACATTGAACATTGGGCAAAATAGCTCCAAATCTCGTAAAAATAGGTTTCCAACCTTATCTCTCAAATGGGTACCTACATCCACTTTCAAAACTCAATTCTGAGAAAGTCGACAAAAGTGCATATTTTCAATCTTGGTATGACCAACTTTGAACGAAGGCCGAACTAGCTGAAAATCTTTAAAAAATAAGTGTCCATGGTTATCTCTCAAATGGGTACCTAAATCCACTCTCAAAACTCAATTCTGATAAAGTCGACAAAAGTGCAACTTTTCAACCTTGGTTTGACCAACCTTGAACAAGGGCTAAAATAGCTCTAAATTTCATAAAAATAGGTATCCATGCTTATCTCTCAAATGGGTATCTAAATCTACTTAAAAATTTCAATTATCATGAAAGTCAACAAAACTGCATATTTTCAACCTTGGCTTGACCAATCTTGAAAGAGGGCCAAAATAGTTCCAAATCTTATAAAAATAGTTGCTCGTGCTTATCTCTCAAATGTGTACCTTTTAAAACTTGCTTTGACCAACCATGAACGAGGGCCAAAAAAGCTCCAAATCTCATAAAAATAGGTATTTGTGTTTATCTCTCACATGGATACCTAAATCCACTTTCAAAACTCCATTCCAAGAAAGTCGACAAAAGTGCATATTTTCAATGTTGGTTTGACCAACCTTGAACAAGGGCCAAAATAGCTCCAAATCACATAAAAGTACGTGTACATGTTTATCTCTCAAATCAGAATCTAAATCTAGTTTTAAATTTCAATTTCAAGAAAGTCAACAAAAGTGCAGATTTTCAACCTTAGTTTGACCAACCTTGAATGAGGGCCAAAATAGTTCCAAATCTCATAAAAATAGTTGTCCATGCTTATTTCTCAAAGCGGTACCTAAATCCACTTTCAAAACTCAATTTCGTGAAAGTCAACAAAGGTAATTATTTTCAACCTTGGTTTGACCAACCTTGAACGAGGGCCAAAATAGCTTCAAATCTCATAAAAATAAGTGTCCATGCTTATCTCTCAAAAGGGTACCCAAATCCACTTTCAAAACTCAATTGTGAGAAAGTCGACAAAAGCACATATTTTCAACCTTGGTTTGACCAACCTTGAACGTGTTCCAAACTAGCTCCAAATCTTATGAAAATAGGTGTCTATGCTTATCTCTCAAATGGGTACCTAAATCCACTTTCAAAACTCAATTCTGAGAATGTCGTCAAAACTACATATTTTGAACCCTCATTTGACCGACTTTGAATGAGGGCCAAAATAGCTCCAAATCTTCTAAAAATAACTGTCCATGTTTATCTCTCAAATGGGTATCTAAATCAAACTTAAAATTTCAATTACTAAGAAACTAAAAAAAAAGTGCATCTTTTCCAACCTTGATTTAACGAGCATTGAACGAGGACCAAAATAGCTCCAAATCTACAAACAATAGGTGTCCATGCTTATCTCTCAAATGGGTGAACCTAAATCTATTCCTAAAACTCAATTCTGAGAACGTCGACAAAAGTGCATATTTTCAATGTTGGTTTGACCAACCTTAAACGAGGGCGAAAATAACTCCAAATCTCATAAAAATAGGTGTCTGTGCTTATCTCTCAAATGGGTACCTAAATCCACTTTCAAAACTCAATTCCAAGAAAGCTGACAATAGTGCATGTTTTAAACCTTGGTTTGACAAACCTTCAACAAGGGCAAAAATAGCTTCAAATCTCATAAAAAGAGGTTTCCATGCTTATCTCTCAAATGGGTATCTAAATCTACTTTAAAATTTAAATTCCTATAAAGACAATAAAAGTGCATATTTTCAACCTTGGTTAGACCAACCTTGAACGAGGGAAAAAAATAACTTGAAATATCATAAAAATAGGTGTCCATGCTTATCCCTCAAATGAGTATCTAAATCCACTTTAAAATTTCAATTCCAAGAAAGTCAAGAAGAGTGCATATTTTGAACCTTGGTTTGACCAACCTTAACCGAGGGCCAAAATAGCTCCAAATCTAATAAAAATAGGTGTCCATGCTTGTTTTTGAAATGGATATCTAAATCTACTTTAAAATTTTAATTCTGAGAAAGTTGACAAAAGTGCATATTTTCAATAATGGTTTGACAGACCTTGAACGAGGGCCAAAATAGCTCCAAATAACATAAAAATAGGTTTTCATGCTTATCTCTCAAATGGGTACCTAAATCCACTTTCAAAACTCAATTCTGAGAAAGTCGACAAAAGTGCAGTTTTTCAACGTTGGTTTGACCAACCTTGAATGAGGGCCAAAATAGCTCCAAATCTCATAAAAATAGGTGTCCATGCTTATCTCTCAAAGGGGTACCTAAATCCACTTTCAAAAATCAGTTCTGAGAATGTATTCAAAACTGCATATTTTCAACCCTCATTTGACTGACCTTGAACGAGCGCCAAAATAGCTCCAAATATTATAAAAAATTTGTCCATGTTTATCTTTCAAATGGGTATCTAAATCTACTTTGAAATTTCAATTTCAAGAAAGTCGACAAAAGTGCATATTTTTTGACCTTTGTTTAACGAGCATTGAACGAGGACCAAAATAGCTCCAAATCTCATAACAATAGGTGTCCATGCTTATCTCTCAAATGGGTACCTAAATCTATTCCCAAAACTCAATTCCGAAAACATCGACAAAAGTGCTTACTTTCAATGTTGGTTTGACCAACCTTAAACGAGGGTGAAAATAACTCCAAATCTCATAAAAATAGGTGTCCATTCTTATCTCTCAAATGGGTACCTAAATCCACTTTCAAAACTCAATTCCAAGAAAGTCGACAAAAGTGCATCTTTTAAACCTTGGTTTGAAAAACCTTGAACAAGTGCCAAAATAGCTCCAAATCTCATAAAAATAAGCTTCCATGCTTATCTCTCAAATGGATATCTAAATCTACTTTAAAATTTCAATTCCCAGAAAGATGATAAAAGTGCATATTTTCAACCTTGGTTAGACCAATCTTGAACGAGGGAAAAAATAGCTTGAAATATCATAAAACTAGGTGTCCATGCTTATCTCTCAAATGAGTATCTAAATTCACTTTAAAATTTCAATTCCAAGAAAGTCCAGAAGAGTGCATATTTTCAACCTTGATTTTCCCAACCTTGACCGAGGGCCAAACTAGCTCAAAATATAATAAAAATAGGTGTCCATGCTTATCTCCAAAATGGGTATCTAAATCTACTTTCAAATTTCAATTTTGAGAAAGTCGACAAAAGTGCATATTTTCAATAACGGTTTTACTAATCTTGAACGAGGGACAGAATAGCTCCAAATCTCATAAAAATAGGTGTTCATTCTTATCTCTCAAATGGGTACCTAAATCCACTTTCAAAACTCAATTCCAGGAAATTCGACAAAAGTGCATATTTTCAACCTTGGTTTGAACAACCTTGAACAAGGGCCAAAATTGCTCCAAATATCATAAAAATAGGTGTCCATGCTTATCTCTTAAATGGGTACCTAAATCCACTTTCAAAACTCAATTCTGAGAAAGTCGACAAACATGCATATTTTCAACCTTGGTTTGACCAACCTTGATAGGCGACCAAAATAACTCCAAATATCATAAAAATTGGTGTCCATGCTTATCTCTCAAATGGGTATCGAAATCTACTTTAAAATTTCGACTCGGACAAAGTCGACAAAAGTGCATATTTTCAACCTTGGTCTCACCAACCTTGAACGAGGGGCAAAATAGCTCTAAATATCACAAAAATAGGTGTCCATGCTTATCTCTCAAATGGATACCTAAATCCACTTTCAAAACACATTTGCGAGAAGAATGGAAAAACCTTGAACGAGGGCCAAAATAGCTCCAAATCTCATAAAAATAGGTGTCCATACTTATCCCTCAAATGGATACCTAAATCCACTTTCAAAAGAAAATTAAGAGAAAGTTGACAAAAGTGCATCTTTTGAACCTTCATTTCACCAACCTTGAACGAGCACCAAAATAGCGTCAAATATCATAAAAATAGGTGTCCATGATTATCCCTAAATGGGTATCTAAATCTACCTTAAAATTTCAATTTGGAGAAAGTAGAAAAAAGTGCATATTTTCAACCTTGGTTTGACCAACCTTGAATGAGGGCAAAAAAAGCTCCGAATCTCATAAAAATATGTTTCCATGCTTATCTCTCAAATGGGTATCTAAATCCATTTTTAAAGATCAATTTCGAGAAAGTCGACAAAAGTGGATATTTTGAACCTTGGTTCGACAAGCCTTTAACCAGGTCCAAAATAGATCCAAATATCAAAAAAATAGGTGTCCATTCTTATGTCTCAAATGAGCACCTAAATCCAATTTCAAAACTCAATTTCGATAAAGTTGACAAAAGTGTATATTTTCAACCTTGGTTTGACCAACCTTGAACGGGGGCCAAAATAAATGCAAATGTCATAAAAATAGGTGTCCATGCTTATCTCTCAAATGGGTATCCAAATCTAATTTAAAATTTCAATTCTGAGAATGTCGACAAAAGTGCATCTTTTCAACCTTGGTTTGACCAACCTTGAATGAGGTCCAAAATAACTCTAAATCTCATACAAATAGGAGGCCATGCTTATCTCTCAAATGGTTATCTAAATTTACTTTAAAATTTCAATTCCGAGAATGTCCACAAAAGTGCATATCTTCTACCTTGGTTTGACCAACCTTGAATGTAGGCCCAAATAGCTCCAAATCTCATAAAAATAGGTGTCCCGACGTATCTCTCAAATGGGTACCTAAATCGACTTTCAACCTTGATTTTACCAACCTTGGACGAGGGCCAAAATAGCTCCAAACCTCTTAAAAATAGGTTTCCATGCTTATCTCTCAAATGCGTATCTAAATCTACTTTAAAATTTCAATTCCTAGAAAGTTGAGAAAAGTGCATATTTTCAACATTGGTTTGACCAAGCTTGAATGCAGGCAAAAATGGCTCCAAATCTCATAAAAATAGGTGTCTATGCTTATCTCTCAAATGGGTACTTAAATCCACTTTCAAGACTCAATTCCGAGAAAGTCGACAAAAGGGCATATTTTCAACCTTGGTTTCACCAACCTTGATGGAGGGCCAAAATAGCTCCAAATCTCATAAAAATAGGGGTCCATGCTTATCTCTCAAATGGGTACCTAAATCCACTTTCAAAACTCAATTTCGAGAAATTTGACAAAACTGCATCTTTTTTACCTTGGTTTGACCAACTTTGAATGAGGGCAAATAGCTCCAAATATCATGAAAATAGTTTTCCATGCTTATCTTTAATATGGGTATCTAAATATATTTTAAAAATTCAATTCCGAGAAAGTCGACAAAAAGTGGATATTTTCAATATTGGTTTGACCAACATTGAACCAGAGCAAAAATAGATCCAAATCTCATAAAAGTAAGTGTCCATGTCTATCTCTCAAATCGTTATCTAAGTCTACTTTAAAATTTCAATTCTGAGAAAGTCGACAAAAGTGCATATTTTCAACCTTGGTTTTCACAACCTTGAATGAGGGCCGAAATACCTCCAAATCTCATAAAAATTGGCGTGCATGCTTATCGCTCAAATGGGTACCTCAATCCACTTTAAAAACTCAATTCTGAGAAATTTGACAAAAGTGTATATTTTCAACCTTGGTTTGACCAGCCTTGAATGAGGGCCAAAATAACTTCAAATCTCAGAAAAATAGGTGTTCTCTTATCTCTCAAATGGGTACCTAAATCAACTTTCAAAGCTCAATTATGAGAAAGTCGACAAAGTGCATCTTTTCAACCTTAGTTTGAGAAACCTTGAACGAGGGAAAAAATAGCTCCAAATATCATAAAAATAGGTGTCCATTCTTATCTCTCAAATGGGTATCTAAATCTAATATAAAATTTCAATTTCGAGAAAGTCGACAAAAGTGCATATTTTCAACCTTGTGTTTACCAACTTTGAACGTGGACCAAAATAGCTCCAAATCTCATAAAAATAGGTGTCCATGCTTATCTCTCAAATGGGTATCTAAATCTACTTTAACATTTCAATACAGAGAAAGTCGTCAAAATTGTATATTTTCAACCTTTGTTTGACCAACCTTGCATGTGGGCAAAAATACCTTCGAATGTCATAAAAATACGTTTCCATGATTATCTCTCAAATGGGTTACCTAAATCCACTTTCAAAACTCAATTCCGAGAAAGTTGACAAAAGTGCATATTTTGAACTTTGGTTTGATCAACCTTGAATAGCTCAAAATCTCATGAAAATAGTTATCCATGCTGATCTCTCAAATGGGTACCTAAATAGACTTTCAAAACTTAATTCTTAGAAAGTCGACAAAAGTGCATATTTTCAACCTTCATTTGACCAACGTTGAACACGGGCCAAAATAGCTACAAATCTCATAAAAATATGTCTCCATGCTTATCTCTCAAATGGGTATATAAATCCATTTTGAAAACTCAATTAGAAGAAAGTTGACAAAAGTGCATATTTTTAACCTTGGTTTGACCAACCTTGAACAAGGGCCAAACTAGCTCAAAATCTCAAAAAAATAAGTGTCCATGCTTATCTCTCAAATGGGTACCTAAATCCATTCTCAAAACTCAATTCTCATAAAGTCGACAAAAGTGCATCTTTTCAACCTTGGTTTGACCAACCTTGAGCAAGGGCCAAAATAGTTCCAAATCTCAGAAAAAAAAGGTATCCATGCTTATCTCTCAATGTGGTATCTAAATCTACTTTAAAATTTCAATTGTCATGAAAGTCGACAAAAGTGCATATTTTCAACCTTGGCTTCACCAACCTTGAACAAGGGACAAAATAGTTCGAAATCTCATAAAAATAATTACTTAAGGTTGGTCAAAAAAAAGTTGAAAATATGTCGGTAATTTTTAGGGGAGAAATTTCGCCAATTGGCTATTTTTTGGGGTTTTTTTCAAAAAATAAATTCGCTATTTGGTCATTTTTCGTGTTTAATATCACCAATATTTACATAGAATATTCCTTTTTATCATAATATTCCCCAAAATTCACACATTTCAGTGTTAATTTTATGTTTCATATTTAATATTCTCCCACCTATATATAAACATGTTTTCTAGACGATTGTTTTGGATTGAAAAAAACATGTTTATAGATAGGTAGGATGAATATTAAATATGAAACACAAAATTAACACTAAAATGTGTAACGTTTTGCTGAATATTATGATAAACATCATATGTTATGTAAATATAGCCGATATTAGACACTAAAAAAGACCAAATAGCGAATTTAGTTTTTGAAAAAAACCCAAAAAATAGCCAATTGGCAAAATTTCGCCCCTAAAAATTACACTTATGGGTACCTAAATCCAATTTGAAAACTCAATTCCGAGAAAGTCGACAAGACCGCATACTTTCAAGATTGCTTTAACCAACCTTGAACGAGGGCTAAAATAGCTCCAAATCTCATAAAAATAGGTGTCCATGCTTATCTCTCAAATGGGTATCTAAATCTACTTTAAAATTTCAATTCCAAGAAAGTTGACAAAAGTGCATATTTTCAACATTGGTTTGACCAACCCTAAATGAGGGCCAAAATAGCTCCAAGTGTCATAAAAATAGGTATCCATGCTTATCTCTCAAATGCGTATCTAATTATGAGAAAGTCCACAAAAGTGCATATTTTCAAGCTTGGTTTGACCAACCTTGAACGAGGCATGAAATAGCTCCAAATCTCATAAAAATTAGTTTCCATGCTTATCTCTCAAATGGGTAGCTAAATCCACTTTCAAAACTCAATTCCAAGAAAGTCAACAAAAGCGGATATTTTAACCCATGCTTTAACCAAACTTGAACGAGGTCCAAACTAGCTCCAAATCTCATAAATATAGGTGTCCATGCTTATCTCTCAAATGCAAACCTAAGTCCAATTTAAAAACTCAATTCCAATAAAGTTGACAAAAGTGTTTATTTTAAACCTTGGTTTGATCTACATTGAACGAGGGCCAAAATAACTCTAAATCTCATAAAAATAGTTGTCCATACTCGCAAATGGGTATCTAAATCTACTTAAAATTTTAGTTTCAAGAAAGTCGTCAAAAGTGCATATTTTCAACTTGGTTTGGCCAACCTTGAACGAGGGCCAAAATAACTCCAAATATCAACAAAATAAGTGTCCATTCTTATCTCTCAAATGGGTACTTAAATCCACTTTCAAAACTCAATTCTGAGAAAGACAACAAAAGCGCATCTTTTCAACCTTGGTTTGAATAACCTTGCACGAGGTCCAAAATAGCTCCAAATCTCATAAAAATAGGTGCCCATGCTTATCTCTCAAATGTGTATATAAATCTACTTTAAAATTTCAATTCCGAGAAAGTCGACAAAAGTGCATATTTTCAATATTGGTTCAACCACCCTTGAATGAGGGCCAAAGTAACTCCAAATATCATAAAAATAGGTGGCCATGCTTATCTCTCAAAAGGGTATCAAAATCTACTTTAAATTTTCAATTCTGAGAAAGTAGACAAAAGTGCATATTTTCAACCTTGGTTTGACCAACATTGAACATGGGCCAAAATAGCTCCAAATATCATAAAAATAGGTGTCCATACTTATCTCTCAAATGGGTACCTAAATCCATTTTTAGAACTCAATTCTAAGAAATTCGACAAAAAGTGGATATTTTAAACCTTGGTTTGACCAACCTTGAACGAGGGCCAAAATAACTCCAAATATCATAAAAATAGTTTTCCATGCTTATCTCTAAAATGGGTACCTAAATCCACTTTCAAAACTCAATTTCGAGAATGTCGACAAAAGTGCCTATTTTGGTTAATGCTTTCACAGGTGGACATCTTTGAAGAAAGTGTAATCCTATGGTGAAAGATTGAAATTCTTGGCGTTTCGGGCAGAATAGTTCAACCCATCATCAGAAGATACGTGAAGGTTTTTGCCTATCCTTTCTTGACCTGGGGTTTCAGTGCATTAATAGTCGTGTAAGGTGAGGAAAAAGGATATTTTGTTTTTTTAGGTTAAGGTCGGTGTGTGGAAGGAATTTTTTTATTATTATTGTTTTATTAAAATAATTAAGTGTAATGTTATGTTTCAAAAGTCCTAAAATTTTCAATCAAACAAAGAGAAATGTTATAATATAAAAGTTTTAATATTTATTTAATTCTCTAGAGAAGGATAATTATTAATAAAGGGAAAGGAGATATTAAAAAAAAGTGCCTAATTTCAACATCGAACGAGGGCAAAAATAGGTCCAAATGTCATAAAATTAGGTGTCCATGCATATCTCTCAATTGGGTACCTAAATCCACTTTCAAAACTCAATTCCAAGAAATTTGATAAAAGTGCATATTTTTAACCTTGGTTTGACCAACATTGAATGAGGGCGAAAAAAACTAGAAATATCATAAAATAGGCATCCATGCTTATCTCTCAAATGGGTACCTAAATCCACTTTTAAATCTCAATTTGAAGTAAGTTGACAAAAGTCCATCTTTTCAACCTTGGTTTGACCAACATTGAAAGAGGACCAAAATAGCTTCAAATCTCATAAAAATAGGTGTCCATGCTTATCTCTAAAATGGGTATCTAAATCTAGTTTAAAATTTCAAGTTCGATAAAGTCAACAAAAGTGCTTATTTTCAACCATGTTTTGACCAACCTTAAACGAGGGCCAAAATAACTTCAAATATCATAACAATAGGTGTCCATGCTTATCTCTCAAATGGGTACCTAAATCCACTTTCAAAACTCAATTCCGAAAAAGTTGACAAAAGTGCATATTTTCAACCTTGGTTTGACCAACCCTCAGCGAGGGAAAAAATAACTCCAAATCTCATAAAAATTGGTTTCCTTGATTTTCTCTCAAATGGGTACCTAAATTCACTTTCAAAACTCAATTCTGAGAAAGTCGACAAATCTACATATTTTTAACCTTTGTTTGACCAACCTTGAAATAGGGCCAAAATAGCTCCAAATCTCATGAAAATAGGTGCCCATGCTTATCTCTCAAATGGGTACCGACATCCACTTTCAAACTTAATTCTAAGAAAGTCAACAAAAGTGCATATTTTCAAGCTTGGTTTGACCAACCTTAAACAAGGGACAAAATAGCTCCAAATCTCATAAAAATAAGTGCTCATGGTTATCTCTAAAATCTGTATCTAAATCTAATTTAAAATTTCAATTCGGAGAAAGTTGACAAAAGTGCATATTTTCAACTTTGGTTTGACCTACCTTGAAGGAGGACCAAAATAGCTCTAAATCTCATACAAATAGTTGTCCATGCATATCTCTTAAATGGGTATGTAAATCCATTGTCAAAACTCAATTCAGAGAAAGTCGACAAAAGTGCATATTTTAAACCTTGGTTTGCCCAACCTTGAATGCAAACTGAAATATCTCAATATCTTATAAAAATAGGTTTCCATGCTTATCTATCAAATGGGTATCTAAATCCACTTTCAAAACTCAATTCCAAGAAATTCAACAAAAGTGCATATTTTAAACCTTGGTTTGACCAACCTTGAACGAGGGCCAAAATAGCTCCAAATGTCATAAAAATAGGTGTCCATGATTATCTCTCAAATGGTATATAAATCTACTATAAAATTTCAATTCCAAGAAAGTTGACAAAAGTGCATATTTTCAACCTTGGTTTGACCAACCTTGAACGAGGGCCAAAATAGCTCCAAATCTCATAAAAATAGATGTTCATACTTATCTCTCAAATGGGCATCTAAATCCACTTTCAAAACTCAATTCCGAGAAAGTCGACAAAAATACATATTTTCAACCTTACTTTGACCAACCTTCAACGGGGGCCAAAATAGCTCCAAATCTCATAAATATAGGTGTCCATGCTTATCTCTCAAATGCATATTGAAATACACTTTCAAAAATCAATTCCGAGAAAGTCTACAAAGGTGTATATTTTTATCCTTGCTTTGATAAACCTTAACCGAGTGACAAAATAGCTCCAAACCTCATAAAAAAATGTGTCCATGCTTATCTCTGAAACGGGTATCTAAATCCACTTTCAAAACTCAATTCCCAGAAAGTTGACAAAAGTGCATCTTTTGAACCTTTGTTTGACCAACCTAGAACAAGGGCCAAAATAGTTCCAAATCTCGTAAAAATAGGTTTCCATTGTTATCTCTAAAAGTGGTACCTAAATCCACTTTCAAAACTCAATTCCAACAAAGTCGACAAAATTGCAAATTTTTTACCTTGGTTTGACCAACCTTGAATGAGGGCCAAAATAGCTCCAAATCTCATAAAAATAAGTCTCCATGCTTATCTCTCAAATGGGTAACTAAATCCAATTTGAAAACTAAATTTATTGAAAGTCGACAAAAACGCATATTTTCAACCCTGGTTTGACCAACCTTGAACGAGGGCCAAACTAGCTAAAAATATTATAAAAATAAGTGTGCATTCGCATCTCTCAAATGGGTACCTAACTCCACTCTCAAAAATCAATTTCGAGAAAGTCGACAAAAGTGCATCTTTTCAACGTTGGTTTGGCCAGCCTTGAATAACGACCAAAATAGCTCCAAATCACATAAAAGTAGGTGTTCATGCTTATCTCTCAAATGGAGACCTAAATCCACTTTCAAAACTCAATTTCGAGAAAGTCGACAAAAGTGCATCTTTTCAACGTTGGTTTGGCCAGCCTTGAGTAAGGGCCAAAATACCTCCAAATCACATAAAAGTAGGTGTACATGCTTATCTCTCAAATGGGTATCTAAATCTACTTTTAAATTTCAATTTCAAGAAAGTCGACAAAAGTGCATATTTTCAACCTTGGTTTGACCAACCTTAAACTAGGGCCAAAATAGCTCCAAATATCATAAAAATAGGTGTCCATGCTTATCTCTCAAATGGGTACCTAAATCCACCTTCACAACTCAATTTCGTGAAAGTTGACAAAGGTGCATATTTTCAACCCTGGTTTGACCAATCTTGAACTCCGGCCAAAATAGCTCCAAATATCCTAAAAATAGGTATCCTTGATTATCTCTCAAATGGGTATCTAAATTGACTTTATCATTTCAATTCGGAGAAAGTCGACAAAATTGTCTATTTTCAACCTTGGATTGACCAACCTTGCATGAGGGCCAAAATACCTCTGAATATCATAAAAATAGGTTTCCATGCTTATCTCTCAAATGGGTACCTAAATCCACTTTCAAAACTCAATTACGAGAAAGTCGATAAAAGTGCATATTTTGTACCTTGGTTTGACCAACCTTGAACGAGGGCCAAAATAGCTCCAAATCTCATGAAAATAGGTGTCTATGCTTATCTCTCAAATGGGTACCTAAATCCACTTTCAAAACTTAATTTTGAGAAAGTCAGCAAAAGTGCATCTTTCCAACGTTGGTTTGGCTAGCCTTGAATACGGGCCAAAATAGCTCCAAATCACATAAAAGTAGGTGTACATGCTTATCTCTGAAATGGGTATCTAAATCTACTTTTAAATTTCAATTTCGAGAAACTTGACAAAAGTGCATATTTTCAACCTTGGTTTGACCAACCTTAAACGAGGGCTAAAATAGATCCAAATCTCATAAAAATAGGTGTCCATCCTTATCTCTCAAATGGGTACCTAAATCCACTTTCAAAACTCATATTCGTGAAAGTTAACAAAGGTGCATATCTTAGACCTTAGTTTGACCAATCTTGAACTCGGGCCAAAACAGCTCCAAATATCCTAAAAGTAGGTATCCTTGATTATCTCTCAAATGGCTATCTAAATCTACTTTATCATTTCAATTCGGAGAAAGTCGACAAAATTGTATATTTTCAACCTTGGATTGACCAACCTTACATGATGGCCAAAATACCTCTGAATATCATAAAAATAGGTTTCCATTCTTATCTCTCAAATGGGTACCTAAATCCACTTTCAAAACACAATTACGAGAAAGTTGACAAAAGTGCATATTTTAAACCTTGGTTTGACCAACCTTGAACAAGGGCCAAAATAGCTCCAAATCTCATGAAAATAGATGTCCATGCTTATCTCTCAAATGGGTACCTAAATCAACTTTCAAAACTCAATTCCCAGAAAGCTGACAAAAGTGCATATTTTAAACCTTGGTTTGACCAACCCTAAATGAGGGCCAAAATAGCTCCAAATGTCATAAGAATAGGTGTACATACTTATCTGTCAAGTTGTATATAAATATACTATAAAATTTCAATTCCAATAAATTCAACAAAAGTGCATATTTTCAACCTTGGTTTTACCAACCTTGAAGGAGGGCCAAAATAGATCCAAATCTCATAAAAATAGGTGTCCATGCTTATCTCTCAAATGGGTATCTAAATCAACTATCAAAACTCAATTTGGAGAAATTTGACAAAAGTGCATATTTTCAACCTTTGTTTGAGCAACCTTTAACCCGGGCCAAAATATCACCAAATCTCATAAAAATAGGTGTCCATGCTGATCTCTCAAATGCGTATCGAAATACACTTTCAAAAATCAATTCCAAGAAAGTTGACAAAGATGCATATTTTGAACCTTGCTTTGACCAAGCTTGAAGTAGGGAAAAAATAGCTTGAAATCTCACAAAAAAAGGTGTCTATGCTTATCTGACAAACGGGTATCTAAATCAACTTTTAAAATTCAATTCCAAGAAAGTCAACACAAGTGCGTCTTTTCAACCTTGGTTTGAGCAACATTGAACATTGGACAAAATAGCGCCAAATCTCATAAAAATAAGTTTCCATGCTTATCTCTCAAATGGGTACGTACATCCACTTTCAAAACTCAATTCCAAGAAAGTCAACAAAAGTGCATATTTTCAACCTTGGTTTGACCAACTTTGAACGAGGGCCAAACTAGTTGATAATGTAAAAAAAATAAGTGTCCATGCTTATCTCTCGAATGGGTACCTAAATCCACTCTCAAAACGTAATTCTGATAAAGTCGACAAAAGTGCATCTTTTCAACCTTTGTTTGACCAACCTTGAACAAGGGCCAAAATAGGTCTAAATTTCATAAAAATAGGTATCCATGCTTATCTCTCAAATGGGTATCTAAATCTACTTAAAAATTTCAATTAGCATGAAAGTCGATGAAACTACATATTTTCAACCTTGGCTTGACCAACCTTGAAAGAGGGACAAAATAGTTCCAAATCTTATAAAAATAGTTGTGCATGCTTATCTCTCAAATGTGTACCTAAATCCACTTTCAAAACTCAATTCTGAAAAAGTCGTCAAAAGTGGATATTTTAAACCTTGGTATGACCAACCTTGAACGAGGGCCATTAAAGCTCCAAATCTCATAAAAATAGGTATTCGTGCTTACCTCTCACATGGATACCTAAATCCACTTTCAAAACTCCATTCCGAGAAAGTCGACAAAAGTGCATATTTTCAATGTTGGTTTGACCAACCTTGAACAAGGGCCAAAACAACTCCAAATCACATAAAAGTAGGTGTACATGTTTATCTCTCAAATGGGTATCTAAATCTAGTTTAAATTTCAATTTCGACAAATGGGTATCTAAATCTGAAAAAGTCGACAAAAGTGCGGATCTTCAACCTTGGTTTCACCAACCTTGAATGAGGGCCAAAATAGCTCCAAATTTCATAAAAAAAAGGTGTCCATGCTTATCTCTCAAACGGGTACCTAAATCCACTTTCAAAACTCAGTTCTGTGAAAGTCGACAAAAGTACATATTTTCAACCTTGGTTTCACCAACCTTGAACGAGGGCCAAAATAGCTCTAAATCTCTTAAAAATAGGCATCCATGCTTATCTCTCAAATGGGTACCTAAATCCACTTTCAAAACTCAATTGCAAGAAAGTCGACAAAAGCAAATATTTTCAACCTTGGTTTGAACAACCTTAAATGTGTTCCAAAATAGCTCCAATCTTATAAAAATAGGTGTCTATGCTTATCTCTAAAATGGGTACCTAAATCCACTTTCAAAACTCAATTCTGAAAAAGTCCTCAAAATTGCATATTTTCAACTCACATTTGACTGACCTTGAACGAGGGCCAAAATAGCTCCAAATCTTATAAAAATAAGTGTATGTATTTATCTCTCAAATGGGTATCTAAATCTAATTTAAAATTTCAATTCCAAGAACGTAAAAAAAAAAGTGCATATTTTTCAACCTTGGTTTAACGAGCATTGAACGAGTTTCGAAATACCTCCAAATATCATAACAATAGGTGTCCATGCTTATCTCTCAAATGTGTACCTAAATCTATTCCCAAAACTCAATTCTGAGAATGTCGACAAAAGTGCATATTTTCATTGTTGCTTTGACCAACCTTAAACGAGGGCGAAAATAACTCCAAATCTCATAAAAATAGGTGTCTGTGCTTATCTCTCAAATGTGTACCTAAATCCACTTTCAAAAATCAATTCCAAGAAAGTCGACAATAGTGCAAATTTAAACATTGGTTTGACAAACCTTGAACAAGGGCCAAAATAGCTCCAAATCTCATAAAAATAGCTTTCCATGCTTATCTCTCAAATGGGTATCTAAATCTACTTTAAAATTTAAATTCCTAGAAAGACGATAAAAGTGCATATTTCCAACCTTGGTTAGACCAATCTTGAACGAGGGCAAAAATAACTTGACATATCATAAAAGTAGTTGTCCATGCTTATCTCTCAAATGAGTATCTAAATCCACTTTAAAATTTCAATTCCCAGAAAATCGACAAGAGTGCATATTTTTAACCTTGGTTTGACCAACCTTGCCCGAGGGCCAAAATAGCTCCAAATCTAATAAAAATAGGTGTCGATGCTTATCTTTGAAATGGGTATCTAAATCTACTTTAAAATTTTGATTGTGAGAAAGTCGACAAAAGTGCATATTTTCAATAATGGTTTGAGAGACCTTGAACAAGGGCCAAAATAGCTCCAAATATCATAAAAATAGGTGTCCATTCTTATCTCTCAAATGGGTACCTAAATCCACTTTCAAAACTCGATTCGAATGAAGTCGACAAAAGTGCATATTTTCAACCTTGGTTTGACCAACCTTGAACGTGTTGCAAAATAGCTCCAAATCTTATAAAAATAGGTGCCCATGCTTATCTCTTTAATGGGTACCTAAATCCACTTTCAAAACTCAATTCTGAGAAAGTATTCAAAACTGCATATTTTCAAGCCTCGTTTGACCAACCTTGGACAAGGGCCAAAATAGTTCCAAATCTTATAAAAATAAGTTTCCATGTTTATCTCTCAAATGAGTATCTAAATCTACTTTAAAATTTCAATTACGAGAAAGTCGACAAAACTTCATATTTTTCAACCTTGGTTCAACGAGCATTGAACGAGGACCAAAATATCTCCAAATCTCAGAACAATAGGTTTCCATGCTTATCTCTCAAATGAGTACCTAAATCTATTCTCAAAACTCAATTCCGAGAATGTTGACAAAAGCACATATTTTCAATGTTGGTTTGACCAACCTTAAATGAGTGCGAAAATAACTCGAAATCTCATAAAAATAGGTGTCCATGCTTATCTCTCAAATGGGTACCTAAATCCACTTTCAAAACTGAATTCCAAGAAAGTCGACAAAAATGCATCTTTTAAACCTTGGTTTGACAAACCTTGGACAAGGGCCAAAATAGCTCCAAATCTCATAAAAATAGGTTTCCATTCTTATCTCTCAAATGGGTATCTAAATCTACTTTAAAATTTCAATTCCCAGAAAGATGATAAAAGTGCATATTTTCAACCTTGGTTAGACCAACCTTGAACTATGGAAAAAATAACTCGAAATATCATAAAAATAGGTGTACATGCTTATCTCTCAAATGAGTATCTAAATCCAATTTAAAATTTCAATTCCAAGAAAGTCAAGAAGAGTGCATATTTTCAACCTTGGTTTGACCAAACTTGACCGAGGGCCAAAATAGCTCAAAATCTAATAAAAATAGGTGTCCATGCTTATCTCTAAATGGGTATCTAAATCTACTTTAAAATTTCAATTCTGAGAAAGTTGACAAAAGTGCATATTTTCAATAATGGTTTGACTAACCTTGAACGAGGCACAGAATAGCTCCAAATCTCATAAAAATAAGTCTCCACTCTTATCTCTCAAAATGGTACCTAAATCCACTTTCAAAACTCAATTCCAGGAAATTCGACAAAAGTGCATATTTTCAACCTTGGTTTGAACAACCTTGAATGAGGGCCAATATATCTCCAAATATCATAAAAATAGGTGTCCATGCTTATCTCTTAAATGGGTACCTAAATTCACTTTCAAAACTTAATTATGAGAAAGTCGACAAAAGTGCATATTTTAAACCTTGGTTTGACCAACCTTGATAGACAACCAAAATAACTCCAAATATCATACAAATTGGCATCCATGCTTACCTCTCAAATGGGTATCTAAATCTACTTTAAAATTTCAACTCTGACAAAGACGACAAAAGTGCATATTTTCAACCTTGGTCTGACCAACCTTGAACGAGGGGAAAAATAACTCCAAATATCATAAAAAATGGTGTCCATGCTTATCTCTCAAATGGGTACCTAAATCCACTTTCCAAACACAATTACGAGAAAGTTGGAAACGTGCATATTTTCAACCCTTACTTGAAAAACCTTGAATGAGGGCCAAAATAGCTCCAAATTTAATAAAAATACGTGTCAATGCTTATCTCTCAAATGGATATCGAAATCCACTTTCAAAAGGAAATTCAGAGAAAGTTGACAGAAGTGCATATTTTGAACCTTCGTTTCACCAACCTTGAACAAGGACCAAAATAGCATCAAATATCATAAAAATAGGTGTCCATGCTTATCTCTCAAATGGGTATCTAAATCTACTTTAAAATTTCAATTTCGAGACAGTAAAAAAAAGTTCATATTTTCAACCTTGGTTTGACCAACCTTGAACGAGGGCAAAAAAGCTTCAAATCTCATAAAAATATGTTTCCATGCTTATCTCTCAAATGGGTACCTAAATCCATTTTTAAAAATCAATTCCGAGAAAGTCGAAAAAAGTGGATATTTTCAACCTTGGTTCGGCCAACCTTGAACGAAGTCCAAAATAGATCCAATATCAAAAAAATAGGTGCCATGCTTATCTCTCAAATGGACACCTAAATCCAATTTCAAAACTCAATTCTGATAAAGTTGACAAAAGTGCATATTTTCAACCTTGGTTTGACCAACCTTGAAAGCAAGCCAAAATAGATGCAAATCTCCTAAAAATAGGTGTCGATGCTTATCTCTCAAATGGGTATTTAAATGTAATTTAAAATTTCAATTCCAAGAATGTCGACAAAAGTGCAACTTTTCAACCTTGGTTTGACCAACCTTGAACGATGTCCAAAATAACTCTAAATCTCATACAAATACGTGGCCATGCTTATCTCTCAAATGTGTATCCAAATCTACTTTAAAATTTCAATTCCTAGAATTTCCACAAAAGTGCATATCTTCTACCTAAGTTTGACCAACCTTGAACACGGGCCAAAATAGCTACAAATCTCATAAAAATAGGTGTCCCGACGTATCTCTCAGATGGGTACCTAAGTCGACTTTCAAAACTCAATTTCGAGAAAGTTGACAAAAACGCATATTTTCAACCTTGAATTTACCAACCTTGAACGAGGACCAAGATAGCTCCAAATCTCATAAAAATAGGTTTCCACGCTTATCTCTCAAATTGGTATCTAAATCTACTTTAAAATTTCAATTCCTAGAAAGTTGACAAAAGTGCATATTTTCAACATTGGTTTGACCAACCTTGAACAAGGTCCAAAATGATTCCAAATCTCATAAAAATAGGTGTTTGTGCTTATCTCTGAAATGGGTACTTAAATCCACTTTCAAAACTCAACTCCGAGAAAGTCGACAAAAGGGCATATTTTCAACCTTGGTTTGACCAACCTTGATCGAGGGCCAAAATATCTCCAAATTTCATAAAAACATGGGTCGATGCTTATCTCTAAAATGGGTACCTAAATCCACTTTCAAAACTTAATTCTAAGAAATTCAACAAAAGTGCATCTTTTTTACCTTGGTTTGACCAACTTTGACCGAGGGAAAATAGCTCCAAATATCATAAAAATAGTTTTTTGTGCTTATCTTTCAAATGGGTATCTAAATCTATTTTAAAAATTCAATTCCGAGAAATTCGACAAAAAGTGCATATTTTCAATATTGGTATGACCAACATTGAACCAGAGCGAAAATAGCTCCAAATCTCATAAAAATGTGTGTCCATGTCTATCTCTCAAATCGGTATCTAAATCTACTTTAAAATTTCATTTCTGAGAAAGTCGACAAAAGTGCATATTTTCAACTTTGGTTTTGCCAACCTTGAATGATGGCCAAAATACGTCCAAATCTAATAAAAATAGGCATCAATGCTTATTGCTCAAACGGGTACCTCAATCCACTTTCAAAACTTAATTCTGAGAAATTTGACAAAAGTGTATATTTTCAACCTTGGTTTCACCAACCTTGAATGAGGGCCAAAATAACTCCAAATCTCATAAAAATAGGTGTTCGCTTATCTCTAAAATGGGTACCTAAATCAACTTTCAAAACTCAATTACGAGAAAGTCGACAATGTGCATCTTTTCAACCTTGGTTTGAGAAACATTGAACGAGGGAAAAAATAGCTCCAAATCTCATAAAAATAGGTGTCCATTCTTATCTCTCAAATGGGTATCTAAATCTAATATAAAATTTCAATTTCGAGAAAGTTAACAAAAGTGCATATTTTCAACCTTGGGTTTACCAATGTTGAACGTAGGCCAAAATAACTCCAAATCTCATAAAAATAGGTGTCCATGCTTATCTCTCAAATGAGTATCTAAATCCACTTTCAAAACTCAATTCCGCGAAAGTCGACAAAAGTGCATACTTTCAATAATGGTTTGACCAAGCTTCATCGAGGTCCAAAATAGATCCAAATCTCATCAAAATAGTTTCCCATGCTTATCTCTCAATGGTTACCCAAATCCACTTTCAAAACATAGTTCTGAGAAATTCGACAAAAGTGCATATTTTCAACCTTAGATTGACCAACCTTAAACGAGGGGAAAACTAACTCCAAATCTCATAAAAATAGGTGTCCATGCTTATCTATCAAATGGGTACCTAAATCCACTTTCAAAACTCAATTCCGAGAAAGTCGACAAAAGTGCATCTTTTCAACCTTGAACGAGGGCCAAAATAGCTCCAAATCTCAAAAAAATAGGTGTCCTTGCTTATCTCTCAAATGGGTAGCTAAATCCACTTTCAAAACTAAATTCCGAGAAAGTCGACAAAAGTGCATATTTTCAACCTTGGTTTGAGGAACCTTGAACGATGGACAAAATAGCTCCAAATATCATAAAAATAGGGGTCCATGCTTATCTCTCAAATGGGTATCTAAATCTTCTTTGAAATTTCATTTCTGAGAAAGTCAACAAAAGTGCATATTTTCAGCCTTGGTTTGAACAACCTTGAACAAGGGTCAAAATAGCTCCAAATCTCATAGAAATAGGTGTCCATGATTATTTATCAAATGGGTACCTAAATCCACTTTCAAAATTGAATTCCGTGAAAGTCGACAAAGGTGCATTCAATCTTGGTTTGACCAACCTTGAAAGAGTGCTTAAATAGCTCCAATTCTCATAAAATAGGTGTCCATGCTTATCTCCCAAATGGGTATCTAAATCTACTTTAAAATTTCATTTCTGAGAAATTCGACAAAAGTTCATCTTTTCAACCCTGTTTTGACCAATCCTAAACATGGGCCAAAATAGCTCCAAATATTATAAAAATAGGTGTCCATGCTTCTCTCTCAAATGGGTACGTAAATCCACTTTCAAATCTCAATTCTAAGAAAGTCGACATAAGTGCATATTTTCAACCTTGGTTTGACCAACCTTGAAAGAGGGCCAAAATAGCCCTAAATATCATAAAAATAGGTTTGCATGATTGTCTCTCAAATGGGTGCCTAAATGCTCTTTCCAAACTCAATTATGATAAAGTCGACAAAAGTGGATATTTTCAACCTTGGTTTCACCAACCTTAAACGAGGTCCGAAATAGCTCCAAATCTCATAAAAATAGGTGTCCATACTTATCACTGAAATGGGTATCTAAATCGACTTTCAAGTTTCAATTCTGAGAAAGTCGACAAAAGTGCATATTTTCAACCTTCGTTAGAACAACCTTGAACAAGGGCCAAAGTAGCTCCAAATATCATAAAAATAGTTGCCCATGCTTATCGCTCAAATGGTTATCTAAATATACTTTAAAATTTCAATTCTGAGAGAGTCAACAAAAGTGCATATTTTTGACATTGGTTTGACCAACCTTCAACAAGGGCCAAAATAGCTCCAAATTTCATAAAAATAGGAGTCCATGCTTATCTCTCAAATGGGTACCTAAATCCACTTTTAAAACTCAATTCCTGAAATTCGACAAAAGTGCATATTTTCAACCTTGGTCTGACTAACCTTGAATGAGGGAAAAAATAACTCCAAATCTTATAAAAATAGGTGTCCATGCTTATCTCTCAAATGGTTACCTAAATCCTCTTTCAAAACTCAATACCGAGAAAGTCGACAAAAGTGCATATTTTCAACCTTGGCTTGACCAACCTTGAACGAGGGAGAAAATAGTTCCAAATCTCATAAAAATAGTTGCTTAAGGTTGGTCAATCCAAGGTTGAAAATATGTAGTTAATTTTTAGGGGAGAAATTTCGCCAATTGGCTATTTTTTGGATTTTTTATCAAAAAATAAATTCTCTATTTGGTCATTTTTAGTTTTCAATATCACCTATATTTACATAGAATACGATTTTTAATCATAATATTCGCCAAAGTTTACACATTTCAGTGTTAATTTTATGTTTCATATTTAATATTCGCCTAAGTATATATAAACATGTTTTCTAGGCGATTGTTTTGGATTGAAAAAAACATGGTTATAGATAAGTAGGTGAATATTAAATATGAAACATTAAATTAACACTTAAATGTGTAACGTTTGATTAATATTATGATAAAAAACATATTTTATATAAATATAGGCTATATTAGACACTAAAAATGACCAAATAGCAAATTTAGTTTTGAGAAAAACCCAAAAAATAGCCAACTATCAAAATTTTGCTCCTAAACATTAACCTTATGGGTACCTAAATCCAATTTGAAAACTCAATTCCGAGAAAGTCGACAAAATTGCATATTTTCAAGCTTGCTTTGACAAACCTTGAAAGAAGGCCAAAATAGCTCCAAATCTCATAAAAATAGGTGTCCATGCTTATCTCTCAAATGGGTATCTAAATCTACTTTAAAATTTCAATTGTGAGAAAGTCGACAAAAGTGCATATTTTGAACATTGGTTTGGCCAACCCTGAATGAGGGCCAAAATAGCTCCAAATGTCATTAAAATAGGTGTCCATGCTTATCTATCAAATGGGTATCTAAATCCACTTTAAAATTTAAATTATGAGAAAGTCCACAAAAGTGCATATTTTCAACCTTGGTTTGACCAACCTTGAATGAGGGCCAAAATAGCTCCAAATCTCATAAAAATTGGTTTCCATGCTTGTCTCTCAAATGGGCACCTAAATCCAATTCCAAAACTCAATTCCAATAAAGTTGAAAAAAGTGGATATTTTAACCCATGGTTTGACCAAACTTGAATGAGGTCCAAAATAGCTCCAAATCTCATAAAAATAGGTGTCCAGTCTTATCTCTCAAATGGATACCTAAATCCAATTTAGAAACTCAATTCCGAGAAATTCGAGAAAAGTGTATATTTTGGACCTTGGTTTGATCGATCTTGAACGAGGGTCAAAATAACTCCAAATCTCATAAAAATAGTTGTCCATGCTTATCTCCCAAATAGGTATCTAAATCTACTTTAAAATTTCAGTTCCGAGAAAGTCAACAAAAGTGCATATTTTCAACCTTGAACGAGGGCCAAAATAACTCCAAATATCAACAAAATAAGTGTCCATTCTTATCTCTCAAATGAGTACCTAAATCCACTTTCAAAACTCAATTCTGAGAAAGTCGACAAAAGCGCATATTTTAAACCTTGGTTTGAATAACCTTACACAAGGGCCAAAATAGCTCCAAATCTCATAAAAATAGGTGTCCATGCTTTTCTCTCAAATGCATATATAAATCTACTTTAAAATTTCAATTCTGAGAAAGTCGACAAAAGTGCATATTTTCAATCTTGGTTTAACCAACCTTGAACGAGGGCCAAAGTAACTCCAAATATCATAAAAATAGGTGCCCATGCTTATGTCTCAAAAGGTTATCAAAATCTACTTTAAAATTTCAATTCTGAGAAAGTAGAAAAAAGTGCATATTTTCAACTTTGGTTTGACCAACCTTGAACATGGGCCAAAATAGCTCCAAATATCATAAAAATAGTTGTCCATACTTATCTCTGAAATGGGTACCTAAATCCATTTTCAAAACTCAATTCTGAGAAATTCGACAAAAGTGCATATTTTAAACCTTGGTTTCACCAACCTTGAACGAGACCAAAAATAACTCCAAATCTCATAAAAATAGGTTTCCATGCTTATCTCCGAAATGGGTACCTAAATCCACTTTCAAAACGCAATTTTGAGAAAGTCAACAAAAGTGCCTATTTTGGTTAGTGCGTTCACAAGTGGACATCTTTGAAGAAAGTGGAATCCTATGGTGAAAGATTGAAATTCTTGACATTTTTGACAGAATTGTTCAGGCCATCATCACGAGATAAGTGAAGGTTTTCACCTTTCCTTTCTTGACCTGAGGTTTCAGTGCATTAATAGTCCTGTAAGCTGAGTAAAAAGGATAAGTCAGCTTTTTTAGGTTAAGGTCGTTGTTTGGAAGGAAATTTTTTATTATTATTGTTTTATTAAAATAATCAAGTGTAATGTTATGTTTCAAAAGTCCTAAAATTTTCAATCAAACAAAGAGAAATGTTATAATATAACATTTTTAAGATTTATTTAATTATCTAGATAAGGATAATTATTAATAAAGGGACATGAAATATTTTTTTAAAAGTGCCTATTTTTAAGCTTGGTTTGACCAACCTTGAACGAGAGCCAAAATAGCTCCAAATCTCATAAAAATAGGTGTCCATGCGTATCTCTCAATTGGGTACCTAAATCCACTTTCAAAACTCAATTGAAAGAAATTTGACAAAAGTGCATATTTCAACCTTGGTTTGACCAACATTGAATGCGGGCCAAAATAACTCAAAATTTCACAAAATAGGCATCCATGCTTATCTCTCAAATGGGTACCTAAATCCACTTTTAAATCTCAATTCCGAGAAAGTTGACAAAAGTTCATCTTTTCAACCTTAGTTTGACCAACCTTGAAAGCGAGCCAAAATAGCTCCAAATCTCATCAAGATAGGTGTCCATGCTTATCTCTCAAATGGGTATCTAAATCTAGTTTAAAATTTCAATTCCGAGAACATTGACAAAAGCGTATATTTTCAACCATGCTTTGACCAAACTTGAATGAGGGCAAAAATAACTCCAAATATCATAAAAATAGGTGTCCATCCTTATCTCTCAAATGGGTACCTAAATCCACTTTCAAAACTCAAATTTGAAAAAGTTGAGAAAAGCGCATATTTTCAACCTTGGTTTGACGAGCCTTCAGCAAGGGCCAAAATAGCTCCAAATCTCGTAAAAATTGGTGTCCTTGCTTATCTCTCAAATGGGTACCTAAATCCACTTTCAAAACTCAATTTTGAAAAAGTTGACAAAATTGAATATTTTTAACCTTGGTTTGACAAACCTTGAACGATCGCCAAATTAACTCCAAATCTGATAAAAATAGGTATCCTTGCTTATCTCTCAAATGGGTATCTAAATCTAATTTAAAATTTCAATTCAGAAAAAGTCGACAAAATTGTATATTTTCAACCTTGGCTTGACCAACCTTGCACAAGGGCCAAAATACCTCGAAATATCATAAAAATACGTTTCCACGCTTATCTCTCAAATGGGTACCTAAATCCACTTTCAAAACTCAATTCCGAGAAAGTGGACAAAAGTGCATATTTTGAACCTTGTTTTAAATAACCTTGAACGAGGGCCAAAATAGCTCCAAATCTCATGAAAATAGGTGCACATGCTTATCTCTCAAATGGGTACCTAAATCCAATTTCAAAACTCAATTCCAAGAAAGTCGACAAAAGTGCATATTTTCAACCTTGCTTTGACCAACCTTAAACGAGGGCCAAAATAGCTCCAAATCTCATAAAAATAAGTGTCCATGTTAATCTCTAAAATTTGTATCTAAATCTACTTTAGAATTTCAATTCCGAGAAAGACAACAAAAGTGCATATTTTCAACTTTGGTTTGACCTATCTTCAATGAGGGCCAAAATAGCTCCAAATCTCATAAAAATAGTTGTCCATGCATATCTCTGAAATGGGTACCTAAATCCACTGTCAAAACTCAATTCAGAGAAAGTCAACAAAAGTGCATATTTTCAACCTTGGTTTGCCCAACCTTAAATGAGGGCTGAAATAGCTCCATATCTTATAAAAATAGGTGTCCATGCTTATCTATCAAATGGTTACCTAAATCCACTTTCAAAACTCAATTCTGAGAAAGTCAACAAAAGTGCATCTTTTAAACCTTAGTTTGACCAACCTTGAACGAGGGCCAAAATAGCCCCAAATCGCAGACAAATAGGTATTCGTGCTTATCTCTCAAATGGATACCTAAATCCACTTTCAAAACTCAATTTCAAGAAAGTCAACAAAATTGCATCTTTTCAGCGTTGGTTTGGCCAACCTTGAATAAGGGCCAAAAAAGCTCAAAGTCACATAAAGGTAGGTGTACATGCTTATCTCTCAAATGGGTATCTAAATCTACTTTTAAATTTCAATTTAGAGAAAGTCAACAAAAGTGTATATTTAGAACTTTGGTTTGACCAACCTTGAACGAGGGCCAAAATAACTCCACATCTCATAAAAATAGGTGTCCATGCTTATCTCTCAAATGGGTACCTAAATCCACTTCCAAAACGCAATTTTGTGAAATTTCACAAAGGTGCATATTTTCAACTTTGGTTTGACAAACCTTGAACGAGGGCCAAAATAGCTCCAAATATCATAAAAATAGGTATCCTTGCTTATCTTTCAAATGGGTCCCTAAATCTACTTTAACATTTCAATTCGGAGAAAGTCGACAAAATTGTATATTTTCAACCTTGGTTTAACCAACCTTGTATGAGGGCCAAAATACCTCTGAATATCATAAAAATAGGTTTCTATGCTTATCTCTTAAATGGGTACCTAAATCCACTTTTAAATATCAATTACGAGAAAGTCGAAAAAAGTGCATATTTTGAACCTTGGTTTGACCAACCTTGAACGAGGGCCAAAATAGCACCAAATCTCATGAAAATAGGTGTCCATTCTTGTCTCTCAAATGGGTACCTAAATCCACTTTCAAAACTCAATTCCAAGAAAAATGACAAAAGTTGATATTTTCAACCTTGGTTCGACCAACCTTAAACGAGGGCCAAAATAGCTCCAAATGTGATAAAAAGAGGTGTCCATGCTTATCTCTAAAGCGGTATAAAAATATACTATAAAATTTCAATTCCAAAAAAGTCGACAAAAGTGCATATTTCAACCCTATTTTTACCAACCTTGAACGAGAGCCAAAATAGCTCCAAATCTCAAAAAAATAGGTGTCCATGCTTATCTCTCAAATGGGTATCTAAATCCACTTTAGAAAATCAATTTGGAGAAATTCGACAAAAGTGCATATTTTCAACCATGGTTTCACCAACCCTTAACAGGGGGCCAAAATAGCACCAAATTTCATAAAAATAGGTGTCCATGCTTATCTCTCAAATGGGTATCGAAATACACTTTCAAAAATCAATTCCAAGAAATTCAACAAAGGTGCGTATTTTCAACCTTGCTTTGACCAACCTTGAAGTAGGGACAAAATAGCTCCAAATCTCATAAAAAAAGGTGCCCATGATTATCTTACAAATGAGTATCTAAATCCACTTTCAAAACTCTACTTCGAGAAAGTCGACACAAGTGCATCTTTTCAACCTTGGTTTAACCAACATTGAACAAGGGGCAAAAATAGCTCCAAATCTCGTCAAAATTGGTTTCCTTGCTTATCTCTCAATGGGTGTCTACATCCACTTTCAAAACTTAATTCTGAGAAAGTCGACAAAAGTGCATATTTTCAACGTTGGTTTGACCAACCTTGAACGAGGGCCAAAATAACTCCAAATCTCATAAAAATAGGTCCCCATGCTTATCTCTCAAATCGGTATCTAAATCCACTTTGAAAACTCAATTACGAGAAAGGCGACAAAAGTGCATATTTTCAACCTTAGTTTGACCAACCTTGAACAAGGGCCAAACTAACTCAAAATCTGAAAAAAACAAGTGTCCATGCTTATCTCTCAAATGGGTACCTAAATCCACTCTCAAAACTCAATTCTGATAAAGTCGACAAAAATGCATCTTTTTAAACTTGGTTTGACCAACTTTGAACAAGGGCCAAAATAGCTCCAAATTTCATAAAAATAGGTATCCATGCTTATCTCTCAAATGGGTATCTAAATCTAGTTTAAAATTTCAATTATCATGAAAATCGAACAAAGTGCATATTTTCAACCTTGGCTTGACCAACCTTGAAAGAGGGCTAAAATAGTTCCAAATCTCATAAAAATAGGTTCTCATGCTTATCTCTCAAATGTGTACCTAAATCCACTTTCAAAACACAATTCTGAAAATGTCCTCAAAATTGCATATTTTAAACCTTGGTTTGACCAACCTTGAACAAGGGCCAAAAAAGCTCCAAATCTCATAAAAATAGGTATTCATGCTTATCTCTCAAATGGATACCTAATTCCACTTTCAAAACTCAATTTCGAGAAAATCGACAAAAGTGCATATTTTGAACGCTGGTTTGACCAACCTTGAACAAAGGCCAAAATAACTCGAAATCACATAAAAGTAGGTGTACACGTTTATCTCTCAAATGGGTATCTAAATCTACTTTTAAATTTAAATTTCAAGAAAGTCGACAAATGTGCGTATTTTCACCTTGGTCTGACCAACCTTGAATGAGGGCCAAAATAGCTCCAAATCTCATAAAAATAGGTGTCCATGCTTATCTCTCAAATGGGTACCTAAATCAACTTTCAAAACTCAATTCCGTGAAAGTCGACAAAAGTACATATTTCTAACCTTGGTTTGACCAACCTTGAACGAGGGCCAAAATAGCTCCAAATATCATAAAAATAGGCATCCATGCTTATCTCTCAAATGGGTACCTAATTCCACTTTCAAAACTCAATTGCGAGAATGTCGACAAAAGCACATCTTTTCAACCTTGGTTTGACCAACCTTGAATTAGGGCCAAAATAGCTCCAAATCTCATAAAAATAGATGTCCATGCTTATCTCTCAAATGGGTATCTCAATCTACTTTAAAATTTCAATTCCGAGAAAGTTTATAAAAGTGCATATTTTAAACGTTTGTAAAACCAACCCTGAACGAGAGCCAAAATAGCTCCAAATCTCGCAAAAATAGGTGTCCATGCTTATCTCTCAATTGGGTACCTAAATCCTCTTTCAAAACTCAATTTCGAGAAAGTCAACAAAAGTGCATATTTTCAACCTTGGTTTGACCATCCTTGAATGACGCCCAAAGTAGCTCCAAATATGATAAAAATCGGTGTCACGCATATCTCTTAAATCAGTACCTAAATCCACTATCAAAACTCAATTCTGAGAAACTCGACAAAAGTGCATCTTTTCAACCTACGCACCAACCTTGAACAAGGGCCAAACTAACTCATAATCTCATAAAAATAGGTTTCCATGGATATTTCTCAGCAAAATTTCATATTTTCAACCTTGGTTTAACAAACATTGAACGAGGGCCACAATAGCTCCAAATATCATAAAAATAGGTGTCAAAGCTTATCTCTCAAATGGGTACCTAAATCGAATTTCAAAACTCAATTCCAAGAAAGTCAACAAAAGTGCATATTTTCAACCTTGGTTTCACCAACCTTGAACGTGTTCCAAAATAGCTCCAACTCTTATAAAAATAGGTGTCCATGCTTATATGTCAAATGGGTACCTAAATCCACTTTCAAAACTCAATTCTTAGAAAGTCATCAAAACTGCATATTTTCAATCCTCATTTGACCAACCTTGAACAAGGGCCAAAATAGCTCCAAATATTATAAAAATAAGTGTCCATGTTTATCTCTCACATGGGTATCTAAATCTACATTAAAATTTCAATTCCAAGAAAGTCGACAAAAGTGCATATTTTTCAACCTTGGTTTAACGAGCATTGAATGAGGACCGAAATAGCTCCAATCTCATAATAATAGTTTTCCATGCTTATCTCTCAAATGCGTATCTAAATCTATTCCCAAACTCAATTCGGAGAATGTCGACAAAAGTGCATATTTTCAATGTTGGTTTGACCAACCTTAAACGAGGGCGAAAATAACTCCAAATCTCATCAAAATAAGTGTCCTTGCTTATCTCTCAAATGGGTACCTAAATCCACTTTCAAAAATCAATTCCAAGAAAGTCGACAATAGTACATCTTTTAAACCTTCATTTGACAGAGCTTGAACAATGGCCAAAATAGCTCCAAATCTCATAAAAATAGGTTTCCATCCGTATCTCTCAAATGGGTATCTAAATATACTTTAAAATTTCAATTCATAGAAAGACGATAAAAGCGCATATTTTCAACCACGAGGGAAAAAATAACTCGAAATATCATAAAAATAGGTGTCCATGCTTATCTCTCAAATGAGTATCTAAATCCACTTTAAAATTCCAATTCCAAGAAAGTCGAGAAGAGTGCATATTTTCAACCTTGGTTTGACCAACCTTGGTCGAGGGCCAAAATAGCTCCAAATCTAATAAAAATAGGTGTCCATGCTTATCTTTGAAATGGGTATCTAAATCTACCTTAAAATTTTGATTTTTAGAAAGTCGACAAAAGTGCATATTTTCAATAATGGTTTGACAAAGCTTGAACAAGGGCCAAAATAGCTCCAAATATCATAAAAAGTGCCCATTTGAAAGTCGAAAAAGTGCATAATTTTCAAACTTAGTTTAACAAGCATTGAACGAGGACCAAAATAGCTCCAAATCTGAAAACCAATAAGTGTCTATGCTCATCTCTCAAATGGGTACCTAAATCTATTCCCAAAACTCAATTCTGAGAACGTCGACAAAATTGAATCTTTTCAATGTTGGTCTGACCAACTTTAAACGAGGGTGAAAATAACTCCAAATCTTGTAAACATAGGTGTTCGTGCTTATCTCTCAAATGGGTACCTAAATCCACTTTCAAAACTCAATTCCAAGAAAGTAGACAAAAGTGCATCTTTTAAACCTTGGTTTAACAAACCTTGAACAAGGACCAAAATAGCTCCAAATCTCAAAAAAATAGCTTTCCATGCTTATCTCTCAAATGCGTATCTAAATCTACTTTAAATTTCCAATTCCCAAAAAGACGATAAAAGTGCATATTTTCAACCTTGGTTAAACCAACATTGAACAAGGGATAAAATAGCTCGAAATATCATAAAAATAGGTGTCCATGCTTATCTCTCAAATGAGTATCTAAATCCACTTTAAAATTTCAATTCCAAGAAAGTTGAGAAGAGTGCATATTTTCAACCTTTGTTTGACCAACCTTGACCGAGGGCCAAAATAGCTCCAAATCTAATAAAAATATGTGTCCACGCTTATCTCTGAAATCAGTATCTAAATCTACTTTAAAAGTTTGATTCCGAGAAAGTCGACAAAAGTGCATATTTTCAATAAGGGTTTGACAAAACTTGAACGAGGGCCAAAATAGCTATAAATCTCATAAAAATAGGTGTCCATGCTTATCTCTCAAATGGGTAATGAAATCCACTTTCAGAAATCAATTCGAAGAAATTCAAAAAAAGTGCATATTTTAAACCTTGGTTTGACCAACCTTGAATGACAAACAAAATAGCTCCAAACATCATAAAAATAAGTTTCCATGCTTATCTCTTAAATGGGTACCTAAATCAACTTTCAAAACTCAATTCTAAGAAAGTTGACAAAACTGCATCTTTCAGCCTTGGTTTGGCCAACCTTGAAAGGAAACCAAAATAACGTCAAATCTCATAAAAATTTGCGTCCATGCTTATCTCTCAAATGGGTATGTAAATATACTTTAAAATTTCAACTCCCACAAAGTTGACAAAAGTACATATTTTCAACCTTGGTTTGACCAACCTTGAACGAGGGGCAAAATAGCTGCAAATATCATAAAAATAGGTGTCCATGCTTATCTCTCAAATGGGTACCTAAATCCACTTTCAAAACTCAATTCCGAGAAAGCTGGAAAAAGTGCATATTTTCAACCCTTATTTGAACAACCTTGAACGAGGGTCAAAATAGCTCCAAATCTCATAAAAATAGGTGTCCATGCTTATCTCTCGAATGGATACCTAAATCCACTTTCAAAAGGAAATTCAAAAAAAGTTGACGAAAGTGCATCTTTTCAACCTTCATTTCACCAACCTTGAATGAGGGCCAAAATAGCATCAAATATCATAAAAATAGGTGTCCATGCTTATCTGTCAAATGGGTATCTAAATCTACTTTAAAATTTCAATTTCGAGAAAGTTGAAAAAAGTGCATATTTTCAACCTTGGTTTGACCAACCTTGAGCGAGGGAAAAAGTGCATATTCTCATAAAAATATGTTTCCATGCTTATCTCTCAAATGGGTACCTAAATCCATTTTTAAAGCTCAATTCTGAGAAAAAAAAGTGCATATTTTCAACATTGGTTCGGCCAACCTTGAACGAGCTCCAAAATAGATCCAAATATCATAAAAATAGGTGTCCGTGCTTATCTCAAATGGGTACCTAAATCCAATTTCAAAACTCAATTCCGATAAAGTCGACAAAAGTGCATATTTTCAACCTTGGTTTGACCAACCTTGAATGGGGGCCAAAATTGATGCACATCTCATAAAAATAGGTTTCCATGCTTATCTCTCAAATTGGTATCTAAATCTAATTTAAAATTTCAATTCCGAGAAAGTCGACAAAAGTGCATCTTTTTAACCTTGTTTTGAACAACCTTTAACGAGGTCCAAAATAACTCTAAATCTCATAAAAATAGGTGGCCATGCTTATCTCTCAATTGGGTACCTAAATATACTTTAAAATTTCAATTCTTAGAATGTCCACAAAAGTGCATATCTTCTACCTTTGTTTGACCAACCTTGAACGAGGGCAAAAATAGCTCCAAATCTCATAAAAATAGGTGTCCATGCGTATCTCTCAAATCGGTACCTAAATCCACTTTCACAACTCAATTATGAGAAAGTTGACAAAAGCACATATTTTCAACCTTGATTTTACCTACCTTGAACGAGGGCCAAAATAGCTCCAAATTTCATAAAAAAGGTTTCCATGCTTATCTCTCAAATGGGTATCTAAATCTACTTTAAAATTTCAATTCCTAGAAAGTCACTATTTGGTCATTTTTCGTGTCTAATATTGCCAATATTTACATGAAATATGTTTTTTTATCATAATATTAGCCAAAATTTACACATTTCAGTGTTAATTTTAAGTTTCATATTTAATATTTGCCTACCTATATATAAACATGTTTTCTAGGCGATTGTTTTGGATTGAAAAAAACATGTTTATAGATAGGTAGGTGAATATTAAATATGAAACATAAAATTAACACTGAATGTGTAACGTTTTGGCGAATATTATGATAAAAAACATATGTTATGTAACTATAGGCGATATTAGACATTAAAAATGATGAAATAATGAATTTAGTTTTTGAAAAACACCCAAAAAATAACCAATTGGCAAAATTTCACCCCTAAAAATTACCCTTATGGGTACCTAAATCCAATTTGAAAACTCAATTCCGAGAAAGTTGACAAAACTGCATATTTTCAAGCTTGCTTTAACCAACCTTGAACGAGGGCTAAAATACCTCCAAATCTAATAAAAATAGGTGTCCATGCTTATCTCTTAAATGGGTATCTAAATCTTCATTAAAATTTCAATTCTAAGAAAGTCGACAAAAGTGCATATTTTCAATATTGGTTTGACCAACCCTAAATGCGGGCCAAAATAGCTCCAAATGTCATAAAAATAGGTGTCCATACTTATCTCTCAAATGGGTATCTAAATCTACTTTAAAATTTCAATCACGAGAAAGGCAACAAAAGTGCATATTTTCAACCTTGGTTTGACCAACCTTGAACGAGGGCCAAAATAGCTCCAAATATCATAAAAATTGGTTTCCATGCTTATCTCTCAAATGGGTACCCAAATCCACTTACAAAACTCAATTCCAAGAAAGTCGACAAAAGTGGATATTTTAACCCATGGTTTGAACAAACTTGAACGAGGTCCAAAATAGCTCCAAATCTCATAAAAATAGGTGTCCATGCTTATCTCTCAAATTGGTACCTAAATCCAATTTAGAAAAAATATTTCGAGAAAGGCAACAAAAGTGTATGTTTTGAAGCTTGGTTTGATCAACCTTGAACAAGGGCCAAAATAACTCCAAATCTCATAAAAACATGTGTCCATGCTTATCTCTCAAATGGATACCTAAATCCACTTTCAAAACTCAATTCTGAGAAGCTCAACAAAATGCATCTTTCCAAGCCTTTTTTGACCAACCTTGAACAAGGACCAAAATAAGTCCAAATCTCATAAAAATAGGTGTCCATGCTTATCTCTCAAATGGGTACCTAAATCCACTTTCAAAACTCAATTCTGAGAAAGTCGACAAAGGTGCATCTTTTAAACCTTGGTTTGATAAACCGTGAATGAGGGTCAAAATAGCTCCAATTCTCATAAAAATAGGTATCCATGCTTATATCTCAAATGGGTATCTAAATCTACTTTAAAATTTCATTTCGGAAAAAGTAAAAAAAAGTGCATATTTTCAACCTTAATTTGACGAACCTTGAAAGAGGGCCAAAATAGCTCCAAATATCATAAAAATAGGAGTGCATGCTTATCTCTCAAATGGGTGCCTAAATCCACTTTCAAAAACTCAACTCCGAGAAAGTTGACAAAAATGCATATTTTCAACCTTGGTTTGACCAACCTTGAATGAGCGCTAAAATAGCTCAAAATATCATAAAAATAGGTGTCCATGCATATCTGTCAAGTGGGTACCTAAATCGACTTTCAAAGCTCAATTTCAAGAAATTTGACAAAAGGGCATATTTTCAACCTCGCTTTGACCAACATTCAATGAGGGCCAAAATAGCTCCAAATCTGATAAAAATAGGTGTTGAAATATTGTAACTTCGAAGAATATTCTATATGTATCTTTTTTTGGTCCCCGATGGTCCTATCGGAAGAACAACTTGTATTACTTTGTACCCTGATGCTCCTAATCGAAAAAACTAATAAGAGTCATGAGGTAATCCCCTCTAACTGTAAAGGTGGGTCATTAGCACCTGAGTGTGGTTACTTGAGCCTACATGTGTAACTCGAGCCTACATGATTTAACTCGAGCCTACATGTCGGATGAGTTAACTTAATTGAACAGGTGAATATAAATAGAGGTGTAGCGCTCCTTATTTGGACACACACACTCTCACTTGTGTAGCGCATTAGTGGAGAAGAGAGAAGTAGCTGGAGAAGGAGGAGGATCATGCTTTGATCTCCTTGTTGGTTTTATCTTTTATCTTTTGGGGAATTTATATTGAGGAAGCTTTTTCTGGGTTTTTCCCAAGATAAATATTTGTGTTCCTTTTGTATGGTTGTGCTTGTCTATCTTTCAGTGATCCTGTTTATATACTTTTGTTATGAAAATGAAATGAAATGCTCATGATCTAGCTTAGCATATGAAAATTCAACATGGTATCAGAGCCACCTTAAAAGAAGAAATTGTGCAGCTACAAAATCTAGGGCTTCTTACTTTTTGGTTCTCTTTCCACAATCGATCAGCAAAAGAAGGCTAGGTTGACTCTCCATTGAAGGGTGCATCTTTCTGTCAAAGCGGAATTCGATTTCGAGCATTTTCAGTTTTTGATGCGATAAATTAGGGCGTTCTTCTGAACAAGAATTTTTGAGTGAGCCTGGCATAGGATTTCTCTCCTCATCAAAATCTAATTTTAAAGACCTGGATCAAGTTTTTTGGTTGGGTGAAACTCCGAGAAAGTCAAACCCTAGTTTGACCCCGAGCTGGAAAAACCCTAAATACTAAAACTGTTAAGTTTTGGTACATTCGCTATATCCCGATATTGGAGAATTTTCAGGAGCTAAAAATTGCAGAGGCCAAAGAAAACATATTTCTTTAAATTGTGTCCAAAAATCAGCCTCATATTCTCTATATTCTGGGAGATATGATCCCTCCAAGTTAGGAATCCAACCTCTTCTAGAATTCATCCCTAAACAAGACACCTAGGGAGAATCGCTATATCTTTGGATACATAGGTCCAAATGGAATTCCTAAATATGTCCTAGAAATATCATGGACTTTAATTTCTGTGGTCGAAATTTCAGAACCAGAAGATGAAAGAGTGACATGTGGCAGGCCGTACAACTTCGTTGTTCTGAATAGTCCTGTAACAGGTCACCTTGGGAAAAGGATCATAAATCCCAATTGGTGTAACCAATTTTGATGAAATATGTGGTGTTGGATTAGGGACATGCGAGGTTACCTCAGTAGGAAATTTTAGAGACATAGGAGTAGTAGTTTCGGAGATATCACATAAATAGTGACAGGCATTTCTACAGAAGAAATTGGAAAACTTGGGCTTCCTATTCCGGGAGCTTCCCTCCACTGTTTTCAGAAAAGGAGTACATTGGAAAGCTCCATTTGAAGAGATATATATTTCTATCCAATCATATCTGAAAGATTCCAAGTTTTGAAAATTAGGTTTTCTCTGACAAACCCTAAATTAGTCAGCTCTGAAAGTAGGACGGACACCTCAAATCGGTAAGATATAATCTTTTGCTATTTGCATTTGAGGTTCTCATTTCAAAGTGATCTATCACATCAGCTTGATGATAAGCTTGATGAAGTTGAAAAATTCCAAGCATGAAAGTATTTGATCTCTCTGAAGAAAATGAATTGGACACCTTCATGAGTAGAGAGGTTCCAGTTCCAGAAGGAGATGAGGTTCAAAGCCTTACACAAGAAGAACTTGATCAAGGCCAAGAAGATCATTGTTGATTCAATCACTAATCAACTTGTACCACAAATGTCTTCCCTAAAGATACCGAAGATGTTTGATTCCTTGATCAAGCTATTTGAAGATAAGAACATAAATCAGAAGATGGCTTTGAGAAAACATGTGAAGAATGTGAGGATCCAGAATGAAGAACATCTTGAAGTGGTAGAAGAAGAAGCGGAGAATGCAGAAGTGGTGATAGACACCTTGAATGGTCTCCCAGGATCATAGAATTCATTCATTCAAGGAATGTGTGCCATAAGGAATTAATTACTTTCAACAGACTCTGGGAAGAAGAAGAAGCTCATCTCATAAGAAGAGAAGAAGAAAGATGGGAGCAATTGAAGATCAAGATCTCACCATTCAAAGAAGATCCCTCAATCAATGAGGAATATGAAGAACTCAATTCTTAAAGAACCACTTATCCATCTTATCATTTGGATAAGAAATGATAATTTCATGAATGAAGAAGATGATGAAGCAGAATGATCAATAAGGAGTCTACCCACGAAACAAACAAAAGATAAGTATTCAATTGTCATTTAATGATATTGTTTTTTTATGCATTTGATTATATTCAGTTGATATGTTATGCATGATAGATTTTTTGCATTAATGATTGTGTACTACTAATATGCATGTGATGGCTAAGTAGCTCATGGTGCTATACAACTCTCCATTGCTACTTATCTAGAATGAAACCTCTTTGCTGACATATTGGATTAGTGCACAATCTCAATGTTTTCCTGGTAGAGATGGAAGACATCTAGAAAAGTTTCTATGAGATATGGATGAATGTTGTATTGGCTAAATAGTTGCATGATGCATAAGAATTTGTCGTTATGCATATGTTTTATGAAATAGTTCTAACCATGCAACTGGTGCATTTGAATTGTAGGAAAGGTCATGTACAACCTCCTACAAGAAAAGAAGGATGAGACTTGTTCCGAAGAACAAGTGATGACAATTCAATATTCACTCCAATAAACATGAATCTGAAGCTCCCAGGGTCAGAGACACCATGACGGAAGAAAGAGCTTCAGAGAACAATAGATCCACCTCGAAGGATGAATACCACCATGGGTACGAGAGATAACTCAAGATGAAGAAAAGAATGCTATGAAAGAAGCTATGATCAAAGAATAATAGTTGATCATAGGGAATGATGTATATGATATGATTTCGAGACATAAAGGGAATTACGTAGTATCTTCCATATGGATCTACAAGAACAAGTGTACAAAGAAAGGTTTGTGATTTTCCTCAGAAAGAATAGACTATGACATGACATACTCTATTGACCAGTATATATCAAGCATAGAACCACCTGTACAGAATGAAGAAGGAAGATAATACTCCACTCCAGGGGGAGTGACTATAGAAGATATCTGAGTTAGACATGGTACGACATGATGGACAACTTCCTGATGGATCAAGACTTTTCCAAGAGTAAAGTGGGTTCTAACCTTCAAAGTTGAATGCAAAAGACTAGGATATGTTGATGATCTGACAAGATGAACTCGTGGAATATGTTATGATGAAAGAATACTAGAATGATGTTTGGGATATAGTACTCAAACCAGAAAGAAATAATGTGGTATCTTACAAATGGATTTGCAAGATAAAATATGTTGCTGATAGAACTAAGGAAATACTTGTCGCTAGAGGTTTCTATAAGAAAGAGGGAATTAATTCTGAAGAGACACTTACTCTAGGAAGCAAGGTACACTTCCTTCAGAACTATGATGGTAGTTGCTTCCATGATGAAGTAAAGACAAGCCTTTCCTAATGGTATGATTGGGGAAGAGTTTTACATTGAATAGTCACAAGGAATTGAAGTTGTAGATAGATGGACTCATATAGAATTGAAGTTGTAGTCAATTTTGAGAAAGTCGACACAAGTGCCTATTTTCAACCTTGGTTCGACCAACCTTGAACAAGGGCCAAAATAGCTCCAAATATCATAAAAATAGGTGTCCATCCGTATCTCTGAAAGGGGTACCTATATTCACTTTGAAAAATCCATTCCGATATATTTGACACAAGTGCATATTTTCAACCTTGGTTTGACCAACATCGAATGAGGGCCAAATTAACTCGAAATATCTCAAATTAGGCGTCCATGTAGGTTATCGCTCAAATGGGTACCTAAATCCACTTTTAAAACTCAATTACGAGAAATTTGACAAATATCCAGCTTTTCAACCTTGGTTTGACCAAGCTTAAATGAGGTCCAAAATCACTCCAAATCTCATAAAAATATGTGTCCATGCTTATCTTTAAATGTGTATCTAAATCTACTTTAAAATTTCAATTCTGACAAAGTCGACAAAAGTGCATATTTTCAACTTTGGTTTGACCAACCTTGAACGAGGGCGAAAATAGCTCCAAATCTCATAAAAATAGGTGTCCATGCATATCTCTCAAATGGGTACCCAAATACACTATTAAAACTCAATTCAGAGAAAGTCGACAAAAGTGCATATTTTGAACCTTAGTTTGCCCAACCTTGAATGAGGGCCAAAATAGCTCCATATCTTATAAAAATAGGAGTCCATGCTTATCTCTCATATGGGTACCTAAATCCACTTTCAAAACACAATTCTGAGAAAATCGACAAAAGTGCATCTTTTAAACCTTGGTTTGACCAACCTTGAACAAGGGCCAAAATAGCTCCAAATGTCATAAAAATAGGTGTCCATGGTTATCTCTCAAATGGATTAATAAATCTACAATAAAATTTCAATTCCAAGAAAGTTGATAAAAGTGCATATTTTCAACCTTGAACGAGGGCCAAACTAGCTCCAAATCTCATAAAAATAGGTGTCCATGCTTATCTCTCAAATGGGTATTTAATCCACTTTCAAAACTCAATTCTAAGAAACTCGACAAAAGTGCATAATTTCAACCTTGGTTTAACCAACCTTGAACGGAGGCCAAAATAGCTCCAAATCTCATAAAAATACGTATCCATGCTTATCTCTTAAATCAGTATCAAAATCCACTTTCAAAAATCAATTCCGAGAAACTCAACAAAGGTGCATATTTTCAACCTTGCTTTGACCAAACTTGAACGAGGGACAAAATAGCTCCAAATCTCATCCATTTTCAAAACTCAATTCCAAGAAAGGCGACACAAGTGCATCTTTTCAACTTTGCTTTTTCCAACCTTGAACAAGGACCAAAATAGCTCCAAATCTTGTAAAAATATGTTTCCATCCTTATCTCTAAAATGGCTACCTAAATCTACTTTCAAAATTCAATTCTGAGTAACTAGACAAAAGTGCAAACTTTCAACGTTGGTTTGACCAACCTTGAAGGAGTGCCAAAATAGCCCCAAATCTCATAAAAATAGGTCTCCATGCTTATCTCTCAAATGGGTATCTAAATCAACTTTGAAAACTAAATTCCGAGAAAGTCGACAAAAGTGCATATTATCAACCTTGGTTTGACCAACCTTGAGCGAGGGCCAAACTAGCTCAAAATATCATAAAAATAAGTGTCCATGCTTGTCTCTCAAAAGGGTACCTAAATCCACTCTTAAAACTGAATTTTGATAAAGTCGACAAAAGTGCATCTTTTCAACATTGGTTTGACCAACATTAAACACGGGCCAAAATAGCTCCAAATCTCATAAAAATAGGTATCCATGCTTATCTCTCAAATGGGTATCTGAATCTACTTTAAAATTTCAATTCTAATGAAAGTCGACAAAAGTGCATATTTTTAACCTTGGCTTGACCAACCTTGAACGAGGGCCAAAATAGTTCCAAATCTCATAAAAATAGTTGCTCATGCTTATCTCTCAAATGTGTACCTAAATCCAATTTCAAAACTCAATTCCGAGAAAATCGACAAAAGTGCATATTTTCAACCTTGGTTTGAGCAACCTTGAACGAGGGCCAAAATTGCTCCAAATCTCATAAAAATAGGTATTCGTGCTTATCTCTCAAATGGATACCTAAATCCACTCTCAAAACTCAATTTCGAGAAAGTCAACAAAAGTGCATATATTTAACTTTGGTTTGACCAACCTTAAACAAGCGCTAAAATAACTCCAAATCACATAAAAGTAGGTGTTCATGCTTATCTATCAAATGGGTATCTAAATCTACTTTTAAATTTCAATTTCAAGAAAGTCGACAAAAGTGCATATTTTCAACCTTTGTTTGACCAACCTTGAACAAGGGCCAAAATAGCTCCAAATCTCATAAAAATAGGTGTCCATGCTTATCTCTCAAATGGGTACCTAAATCCACTTTCAAAACTCAATTCCGTGAAGGTCAACAAAAGTGTATATTTTGACCCTTGGGTTGACAAACCTTGAACAAATGCCAAAATAACTCCAAATCTCATAAAAATAGGTATCCTTGCTTATCTCTCAAATTGGTATCTAAATCTACTTTAACATTTCAATATGGAGAAAGTCCACAAATTTGTATATTTTCAACCTTGGTTTGACCAACCTTGCATGAGGGCCAAAATACCTTCGAAAATCATAAAAATACGTTTCCATGATTATCTCTCAAATGGTTACCTAAATCCACTTTCAAAACTCAATTCTGAGAAAGTTGACAAAAGTGCATATTTTGAACCTTGGTTTGACCAACCTTGAATGAGGGAAAAAATAGCTCCAAATCTCATGAAAATAGTTGTCCATGCTTATCTCTCAAATGGGTACCTAAATCGACTTTCAAAACTCAAATCCGAGAAAGTCGACAAAAGTGCATATTTTCAACCTTGGTTTGACCAACGTTGAACGAGGGCCAAAATAGCTCTGAATCTCATAAAAATAGGTCTCTATGCTTATCTCTTCAATGGGTATCTAAATCCACTTTGAAAACTCAATTAGGAGAAAGTCGACAAAAGTGTGTATTTTTAACTTTGGTTTGACCAACCTTGAACGAGGGCCAAACTAGCTCAAAATCTCAAAAAAAATAAGTGTCCATGCTTATCTCTCAAATGCGTGCCTAAATCCATTCTGAGAACTCAATTCTGACGAAGTCGACAAAACTGCATCTTTTCAACCTTGGTTTGACTAACCTTGAGAAAGGGCCAAAATAGCTCCAAATCTCATAAAAATAGGTATCCATGCTTATCTCTCAATGTGGTATCTAAATCTACTTTAAAATTTCAATTATCATGAAAGTTGACAAAAGTGCATATTTTCAACGTTGGCTTGACCAACCTTGAAGAAGTGACAACATAGTTCCAAATCTCATAAAAATAGTTGCTTAAGGTTGGTCAAACAAAGGTTGAAAATATGTAGGTAATTTCTAGGGGAGAAATTTCGCCAATTGGCTATTTTTTGGGTTTTTTTTCAAAAAATGAATTCGCTATTTGGTCATTTTTCATGTCGAATATCACCAATATTTATATAGAATATGCTTTTCTATCATAATATTCGCCAAAATTTACACATTTTAGTGTTAATTTTATGTTTCATATTTAATATTCACCTACCTATGTATAAACATGTTTTCTAGGCGATTGTTTTGGATTGAAAAAAACTTGTTTATAGATAGGTAGGTGAATATTAAATATGAAACATAAAATTAACACTAAAATGTGTAACGTTTTTCTGAATATTATGATAAAAAGCATAAGTTATGTAAATATAGGCGTTATTAGACACTAAAAATGACCAAATAGCGAATTTAGTTTTTGAAAAAAACCCAAAAAATAGCTAATTGGCAAAATTTCGCCCCTAAAAATTACCCTAATTGGTACCTAAATCCAATTTGAAAACTCAATTCCGAGAAAGTCGACAAAACTTCATATTTTCAAGCTTGCTTTAACCAACCTTGAACGAGGGCTAAAATAGCTCCAAATATCATAAAAATAGGTGTCCATGCTTATCTCTCAAATGGGTATCTAAAGCTACTTTAAAATTTCAATTCCGAGAAAGTCGACAAAAGTGCATATTTTCAACATTGGTTTGACCAACCCTAAATGAGGGCCAAAATAGCTCCAAATGTCATAAAAATAGGTGTCCATGCTTATCTCTCAAATGTGTATCTAAATCTACTTTAAAATTTCAATTACAAGAAAGTCCACAAGAGTGCATATTTTTAACCTTGTTTTGACCAACCTTGAACGAGGGCCAAAATAGCCCCAAATCTTACAAGAATTGGATTCCATGCTTATCTCTTAAATGGGTAGCTAAATCCACTTTCAAAACTCAATTCCAAGAATGTCGACAAAAGTGGATATTTTAACCCATGGTTTGACCAAACTTGAACGCGGTCCAAAATAGCTCCAAATCTCATAAAAATAGGTGTCCATGCTTATCTCTCAAATGGGTACCTAAATCCATTTTAGAAACTCAATTCCGAGAAAGTCGACAAAAGCGTATATTTTGAACCTTGGTTTGATCGACCTTGAATGAGGGCCAAAATAACTCCAAATCTCATAAAAATCGCTGTCCATACTCAAATCGGTACCTAAATCCATTTTCAAAACTCGGTTCTGAGAAATTCGACAAAAGTGCATATTTTAAACCTTGGTTTGATAAACCTTGAACTAAGCCAAAATAACTCCAAATCGCATAAAAATAGTTGTCCATACTCAAATGGGTACTTAAATCCATTTTCAAAACTCAGTTTTGAGAAATTCGACTAAAGTGCATATTTTAAACCTTGGTTGGATAAACCTTGAACGAGGGCCAAAATAACTCCAAATCTCATAAAAATAGATTTCCATGCTTGTCTCTGAAATAGGTACCTTAATCCACTTCCAAAACTCAATTTTGAGAAAGTCGACAAAAGTGCCTATTTTCAACCTTGGTTTGACCAACCTTGAACGAGGGCGAAAATAGAACCAAATCTCATAAAAATAGGTGTCCATGCGTATCTATCAAAGGGGTACCTAAATCCACTTTCGAAACTCAATTCCAATATATTTGACGCAAGTACATATTTTCAACCTTGGTTTCGCCAACATTGAATGAGGGCCAAATTAAATCGAAATATCACAAATTAGGTGTCCATGCTTATCTCTCAAATGGGTACCTAAATCCACTTTTAAAACTCAATTCTGAGAAAGTTGACAAAATTCCATATTTCCAACCTTGGTTTGAACAAGCTTGAACGAGGGCCAAAATAGGTGTCCATACTTATCTCTCAAATGGGTATCTAAATCTACTTTAAAATTTCAATTCCGAGAAAGTCAACAAATGTGCATATTTTCAACCATGGTTTGACCAACCTTGAATGAGGATCGAAATAACTCCAAATATCATAAAAATAGGTGTCCATGCTTATCTCTCAAATGGGTACCTAAATCCACTTTCAAAATTCAATTCCGAGAAAGTTGACAAAAGTGCATATTTTCAACCTTGGTTTGACCAACCTTCAGCTATGGCCAAAATAGCTCCAAATCTCATAAAAATAATTGTCCTTTCTTATCTCTCAAATGGGTACCTAGATCCACATTCAAAACTCAATTCTAAGAAAGTCGACAAAAGTGCATATTTTTAATCTTGGTTTGACCAACGTTGAATGAGGGCCAAAATAGCTCCAAATCTCATAAAAATAGGTATCCTTGCTTATCTCTCAAATGGGTATCTAAATCTACTTTAAAATTTCAATTCGGAAAAAGTTGACAAAATTGTATACTTTCAACCTTGGCTTGACCAACCTTGCACGAGGACAAAATACATTCGAATATCATAAAAATAGGTTCCCATGCTTATCTGTCAAATGGGTACCTAAATCGACTTTCAAAACTCAATTCCGAGAAAGTCAACAAAAGTGCATATTTTGACCCTTGGTTTAACTAACCTTGAACGAGGGCGAAAATAGCTCCAAATCTCATGAAAATATCTGTCCATGCTTATCTCTCAAATGAGTACCTAAATCCGCTTTCAAAACTCAATTCCGAGAAAGTTGACTAAAGTACATATTTTCAACCTTGGATTGACCAACTTTAAACGAGGGCCAAAAAAGCTCCAAATCTCATAAAAATATGTCTCCACGCTTATCTCTAAAATGTGTATCCAAATCTACTTTAAAATTTCAATTTCGAGAAAGTCGACAAAAGTGCATATTTTCAACTTTGGTTTGACCTACATTGAACGCGGGCGAAAATATCTCCAAATCTCATAAAAATAGGTGTCCATGCATATCTCTCAAATGGGTACCCAAATACACTGTTAAAAATTAATTCAGAGAAAGTCGACAAAAGTGCATATTTTGAACCTTGGTTTGCTCGACCTTGAATGAGGGCCAAAATAGCTCCATATCTTATAAAAATAGGTGTCCATGCTTATCTCTTATATGGGTACCTAAATCCATTTCAAAACTCAATTACGAAAAAATCGACAAAAGTGCATCTTTTAAACCTTAGTTTGACCAACCCTTAATGAGGGCCAAAATAGATCCAAATGTCATAAAAATAGACGTCCATGCTTATCTCTCAAATGGCTATATTAATCTAATATAAAATTTCAATTCCAACAAGGTCGACAAAAGTGCATATTTTCAACCTTAGTTTGACCAACCTTGAACGAGGGCCAAAATAGCTCCAAATCTCATAAAAATAGGTGTCCATGCTTATCTCTCAAATCAGTATCTAAATCCACTTTCAAAACTTGGGTCGATGGAAGGAAAAACAACTATGGATAGGTTGATCGTAATAGGAAATGAGGTTTACCTTGATAGTGGTCATAAGGAGAGGCAATCACATTATACGTATTGTATTCTACGAATTAAGGCCTGTAAGAGGAGGAATCAAAATATTTACCTGAAACTGATCTGAGATGGGGCCTCTACCTAATTTATTGCATATGCATCTGAGATTGGTTCTAGGTTAGCACCCCACTCAATTGATTCTTCGATTGGTTAAAATGTGCTTTGTGCTTCCACCAATTCAATTGGATCAACTGCTACTAAAGGATTTGAGCCTGGTGAAGCTACGACTGGTGTCAGTTCAATGGTCACAGATGATAGCTATGAAGTTAGAAAGGCACCTCAGTTAAGTGTACCGATGGAGCCTTAAGGCCTTTCATTTTCCTAGAAGGCTTGGTTGATTCTATCAATGAAATATTATGGTTATCTTATAATCTTATCTCAAGAGAATGGTATGAATATACTTTATTTGATTGCAACCATTAAGAATTTACAAAATTTAGTAAATTGTAATACTTCATTGTCAAAAATTGCAATTTTTCATTATCAGAGTGATGCAATTAAAAATGACTAATTCATATTCTTCTAGATAGTCATGTTTTATGTCTTGACTAAATTGGTCATTTATGTTTGTCATTTTTAACTTTGACACTTATTATCTAATCATATTTGTTAACTAGTGACTAAATTAGTCGTTAAATTTAGTCGTTTATAGTTGGTTCAATCAAAATTGCTCATATTTAGTAGTAAATCACTTGAAAAAAATGTGGTGACTAGATTTTTTAGTCATGTAGTCACTAATTCCTTATTTGTACTAATGATTCTTATCTCTCAAATGGGTACCCAAATTCACTTTCAAAACTCAATTCCAATAAAGTCGACAAAAGTGCCTATTTTCAACCTTTGTTAGACCAACCTTGAACGAGGGCCAAAATATCTCCAAATATCATAAAAATAGGTGTGCATGCTTATCTCTCAAATGGGTACCTAAGTCCACTTTCAAAACTCCATTCCGAGAAAGTCGACAAAGTGCATGTTTTAAACGCTGGTTTGACCAATCTTGAAGGAGGGCCAAAATAGCTCCAAATCTCAAAAAATTAGGTGTCCATGCTTATCTCTCAAATGGGTATCTAAATTTATTTTAAAATTTCAATTTCGATGAAGTCGACAAAAGTGCATATTTTCAACCTTGGTATGACCAACTTTGAACGAGGAAACAAATAACTCCAAATCTCATAAAAATATGTGGTCCATGCTTATCTCTTAAATGGTTACCTAAATGCACTTTCAAAGCTCATTCTCGACAAAGTCAACAAAAGTGCATCTTTTCAACCTTGGTTTTACCAACCTTGAACGAGGGCCAAAATGGCTCCAAATCTCATAAATATAGGTGTCCATGCTTATTTCTCAAATGGGTATCTAAATCTACTTTAAAATTTCAATTTCAAGAAAGTCGACAAAAGTGCATAATTTCAACCTTGATTTGAGAAACCTTGACCGAGGGACAAAATAGATCCAAATCTCATAAAAATAGGTGTCCATGCTTCTCTCTCAAATGGGTACCTAAATCCACTTTCAAAGATCAATTCCGAGAAAGTCTACAAAAGTGCATATTTTTAACATTAGTTTGACCAACCTAGAATGGGGCCAAAATAACTCCAAATCTCATAAAAATAGGTGTCTATGCTTATCTCTCAAATGGATACCTAAATCCACTTTCAAAACTCAATTCTGAGAAAGTCAACAAAAGTGCATATTTTCAACCTTGGTTTGACCAACCTTGAACGAGGGCCGAAATAGCTCCAAATCTCTTAAAAATACGTGTCCATGCTTATCTCTCAAATGGGTATCTAAATCTACTTTAAAATTTCAGTTTCGAGAAAGTAAAAAAAGTGCTTATTTTCAACCTTGGTTTGACCCACCTTGAACGAGTGCCAAAAGATCTCCGAATCTCTTAAAAATAAGTGTACATGCTTATCTCTCAAATGGGTACCCAAATCTGCTTTCAAAACTCAATTCTGAGAAAGTCAACAAAAGTGCATACTTTCAACCTTGGTTTGACCAACCTTTAATGAGGGACAAAATATCTCCAAATCTCATAAAGATAGGTATCCATGCTTATCTCTCAAATGGGTATCTATATCTACTTTAAAATTTCAATTCCAAAAAAGTCACCAAAAGTGCATATTTTTTACCTTGGTTTAACCAACCTTGAATGAGGACCAACATAGCTACAAATCTCATAATAATAGGTTTCCATGCTTATCTCTCAAATTGGTACCTAAATCCACTCTCAAAACTCAATTACGAGAAAGTCGACAAAAATGCATATTTTTAACCTTGGTTTGACCAACCTTGATTGAGGGAAAAAATAGCTCCAAATCTCATAAAAATAGGTGTCGATGCTTATCTCTCAAATGGGTACCTAAATCCACTTTCAAAACTCAATTCCGAGAAAGTCAACAAAAGTTTATGTTTTCAACCTTGGTTTGACCAACCTTGAACGAGGGCCAAAATAGCTCCAAATCTCATAAAATAGGTGTCCATGCTTATCCAATCCAATTTCAATGGGTACCTAAATCCAATTTCAAAACTCAATTCCGAGAAAGTCAACAAAATGCATCTTTTCAACCCTTATTTGACCAACCTTGAACGACGGCCAAAATAGATCTAAATCTCATACAAATAGGTTTCCATGTTTATCTCTCAAATGGGTAACTAAATGCACTTTGAAAACCCAAATTTTGAGAAAGTCGACAAAAGTACATATTTTCAAACTTGGTTTGACCAACATTGAACGAGGACCAAAATAGCTCCAAATCTCATAAAAATAGGTGTCCATGCTTATCTCTCAAATGGGTACCTAAATCCACTTTCAAAACTCAATTCTGAGAAAGTCAACAAAAGTGCATATTTTCAACCTTGGTTAGACCAACCTTGAACGAGGGCCAACATAGCTCCATATCTCATAAAAATAGGTGTCCATCCTCATCTCTCAAATGGGTATCTAAATCTACTTTAAAATTTAAATTTTGATAAAGTCGACAAAAGTGTATATTTTCAACCCTTATTTGACCAACCTTGAACGAGGACTGAAATAGCTCTAAATCTTATAAAAGTAGGTGTCCATGCTTATCTCTCAAATGGGTATCTAAATCTACTTTAAAATATCAATTCCAAGAAAGTCGACAAAAGTGCATATTTTCAACCTTGGTTTGAGCAACCATGAATGAGGGACAAAATAGCTCCAAATCTCATAAATATAGGTGTCCATGCTTATCTCTCAAATGGGTAACTAAATCCACTTTCAAAGATCAATTTCGAAAATCCTACAAAAGTGCATATTTTTAACCTTGGTTTCACGAACCTAGAACGAGGTCCAAAATAGCTCCAAATCTCACAAAAAGAGATTTCTATGCTTATCTCTCAAACGGGTACCTAAATCCACTTCCAAAACTGAATTTTGAGAAAGTCGACAAAAGTGCATCTTTTCAACTTTAGTTTGACCAACCTTGAATGAGGGCAAAAATAGCTCCAAATCTCATAAAAATAGGTGTCCATGCTTATCTCGCAAATGGGTATCTAAATCTACTTTCAAAACTCAATTGGGTATCTAAATTTACTTTAAAATTTCAATTCCGAGAAAGTCGAAAAAAGTGCATATTTTCAACCTTGAACGAGTGCCAAAATAGCTTCAAATCTCTTAAAAATAGGTGTCCATGCTATCTCTCAAATGGGTACCCAAATCCGCTTTCAAAACTCAATTCCAAGAAAGTCAACAAAGGTGTATATTTTCAACCTTGGTTTGACCAACCTAAAACGAGGCCCAAAATATCTCCAGCTCTCATAAAAATAGGTGTCCGTGCTTATCTTTCAAATGGGTACCTAAATCCACTTTCAAAACTCAATTCCGAGAAAGTTTATAAAAGTGCATCCTTTCAACCCTTGTTTAATGGACCTTGAATGAGGGGAAAAACAGCTCCACACCAAATAAAAATAGGTGTCCATGCTTATCTCCCAAATGGGTATCTAAATCTACTTTAAAATTTCAATTCCGAGAAAGTCTACAAAAGTGCATATTTTAAACCTTAGTTTGACCAACCTTGAACAAGGGCCAAAATAGCTCCAAATCTCATAAAAATAGGTGTCCATGCTGATCTCTCAAATGGGCACATAAATCCACTTTCAAAACTCAATTCCAGGAAAGTCGACAAAAGTGCATATTTTCAAACTTGGTTTGACCAACCTTGAACGAGGGTCAAAATAGCTCCGAATGTCATAAAAATAGGTGTCCATGCTTATCTCTCAAATGGGTACCTGAATCCAGTTTTAAAACTCAATTCCAAGAAAGTCGACAAAAAGGCATATTTTCAACCTTGGTTTGACCAACATTCAACGAGTGCCAAAATAGCTCCAAATCTGATAAAAATAGGTGTCCATGCTTATCTCTCAAATGGGTATCTAAATCTACTTTAAAATTCCAATTCCGAGAAAATTGACAAAAGTGCATATTTTCAACCTTAGGTTAACCAACCTTGAATGAGGGCCGAAATAGCTCTAAATGTCATTAAAATAGGATTCCATTCTTATCTCTCAAATGGGTACCTAAATCCACTTTCAGAACTCAATTATGAAAAAGTTGACAAAAGTGCATCTTTTAAACCTTGGATGACCAACCTTGAATGAGGGCCAAAATAGCTCCAAATCTCATAAAACTAAGTGTCGGTCCTTATCTCTCAAATGTGTATCTAAATCTACTTTAAAATTTACATTCCGATAAAGTCAATAAAAGTGAATATTTTCAACCTTTGTTGACCAACCTTGAAAGAGGGCCGAAATAGCTCCAAATATCATAAACATAGGTGTCCATGCTTATCTCTCAAATGGGTATCTAAATCTACTTTAAAATTTCAATTCCGAGAAAGTTGACCAAAGTGCATATTTTCAACCTTGGTTTGACCAACCTTGATCGATGCCCAAATAACTCCAAATCTCATAAAAATAGGTGTCCATGCTTAGCTCTCAAATGGAAACCAAAATCCGCTTCCAAAGCTCAATTCCGAGAAAGTCGACAAAAGTGCATATTTTCAACCTTAGTTTGAGCAACCTTGAACAAGGGACAAAGTAGCTCCAAATACCATAAAATTAAGTGTCCATGCTTATCTCTCAAATGGGTACATAAATCCGCTTGCAAAGATTAATTCCAAGAAAGTCTACAAATGTGCATATTTTTAACCTTGGTTTCACGAACCTAGAAAGATGGCCAAAATCGCTCCATATCTCATAAAAATAGGTTTCTATGCTTAACTCTCATATGGATACCTAAATCCACTTTCAAAACTGAATTTTGAGAAAGTCGAGAAAAGTGCATCTTTTCAACGTTCATTTGACCAACCTTGAATGAGGGCCAAAATAGCTCCAAATCTCATAAAAATAGGTGTGCATGCTTATCTCTCAAATTCGTATCTATATCTACTTTAAATATTCAATTCCGAAAAGGTCATCGAAAGTGCATATTTTCAACCTTGTTTTGCCCAACCTTGAATGAGGACCAAATTAGCTCCAAATCTCATAAAAATAGGTCTCCATGCTTATCTCTCAAACTGGTACCTAAATCCACTCTCAAAACTCAATTCCAAGAAAGTCGACAAAAGTGCATATTTTCAACCTTGGTTTGACCAACCTTGATTGAGGGAAACAATAGCTCCAAATCTCATAAAAATAGGTGTCGATGCTTATCTCTCAAATGGGCACCTAAATCCACTTTCAAAACTCAATTTCGAGAAAGTCAACAAAAGTGTATATTTTCAACCTTGGTTTGACCAATCTTGAACTAGGGCCAAAATAACTCCAAATCTCATAAAAACATGTGTCCATGCTTATCTCTCAAATGGATACCTAAATCCACTTTCAAAACTCAATTCTGAGAAACTCAACAAAATGCATCTTTCCAACCCTTTTTTGACCAACCTTGAACAAGGACCAAAATAAGTCCAAATCTCATAAAAATAGGTGTCCATGCTTATCTCTCAAATGGGTACCTAAATCCACTTTCAAAACTCAATTCTGAGAAAGTCGACAAAGGTGCATCTTTTAAACCTTGGTTTGATAAACGGTGAATGAGGGTCAAAATAGCTCCAATTCTCATAAAAATAGGTATCCATGCTTATATCTCAAATGGGTATCTAAATCTACTTTAAAATTTCATTTCGGAAAAAGTCAAAAAAAGTGCATATTTTCAACCTTAATTTGACGAACCTTGAAAGAGGGCCAAAATAGCTCCAAATATCATAAAAATAGGCATGCATGCTTATCTCTCAAATGGGTGCCTAAATCCATTTTCAAAAACTCAACTCCGAGAAAGTTGACAAAAGTGCATATTTTCAACCTTGGTTTGACCAACCTTGAACGAGCGCTAAAATAGCGTCAAAATATCATAAAAATAGGTGTCCATGCATATCTCTAGAGTGGGTACCTAAATCGACTTTCAAAGCTCATTTTCAAGAAATTCGACAAAAGGGCGTCTTTTCAACCTTGCTTTGACCAACATTCAATGAGGGCCAAAATAGCTCCAAATCTGATCAAAAAAGGTGTTGAAATATTGTAACTTCGAAGAACATTCTATATGTATCTTTTTTTGGTCCCCGATGGTCCTATAGGAAGAACCACTTGTATTACTTTGTACCCCGATGCTCCTAATCGGAAGAACTAATAAGAGTCATGAGGTAATCCCTTCTAATTGTAAAGGTGGGTCATTAGCACCCGAGTGTGGTTACTTGAGCCTACATGTGTAACTCGAGCCTACATGATTTAACTCGAGCCTACATGTCAGATGAGTTAACTTAATTGAACAGGTGAATATAAATAGAGGTGTAGCGCTCCTTATTTGGACACACGCACTCTCACTTGTGTAGCGCATTAGTGGAGAAGAGAGAAGTAGCTGGAGAAGGAGGAGGATCAGGCTTTGATCTCCTTGTTGGTTTTATCTTTTATCTTTTGGGGCATTTATATTGAGGAAGCTTTTGTTGGGTTTTTCCCTTTAGGTTTTTCCCAAGATAAATATTTGTGTTCCTTTTGTATGGTTGTGCTTGTCTATCTTTCAGTGATCCTGTTTATATGCTTTTGTTATGAAAATGAAATGAAATGCTCATGATCTAGCTTAGCATATGAAAATTCAACATGGTATCAAAGCCACCTTGAAAGAAGACATTATGCAGCTACAGAATATAGGGCTTCTTACTTTTTGGTTCTCTTTCCACAATCGATCAGCAAAAGAAGGCTAGGTTGACTCTCCATTGAACGGCGCATCTTTCTGTCGAAGCGGAATTCGATTCCGAGCATTTTCAGTTTTTGATGCGATAAATTAGGGCTTTCTTCAGTAGAAGAATTTTTGAGTGAGCCTGGCATAGGATTTCTCTCCTCATCAAAATCGAATTTTAGAGACCTGGATCAAGTTTTTTGGTTGGGTGAAACTCCGGGAAAGTCAAACCCTAGTTTGACCCTGAGCTGGAAAAACCCTAAATACTAAAACTGTTAAGTTTTGGTACATTCGCTATATCCCGATATTGGAGAATTTTCAGTAGCTGAAAATTGCAGAGGCCAAAGACAACATATTTCTTTAAATTGTGTCCAAAAATCAGCCTCGGATTTGCTATATTCTGGGATATATGATCCCTCCAAGTTAGGATTCCAACCTCTTCTAGAATTCATCCCTAAACAAGACACCTAGGGAGAATTGCTATATCTTGGGATACATAGGTCCAAATGGAATTACTGAAGATGTTCTAGAAATATCATGGAATTTAATTTCTATGGTCAGAATTTCAGAACCAAAAGATGAAATAGTGACATGTGGCAGGCCGTACAACTTCGTTGTTCTGAATAGTCCTGTAACAGGTCACCTTGGGAAAAGGATCATAAATCCCAATTGGTGTAACCAATTCTGATGACATATGTGGTGTTGGATTAGGGACATGCGAGGTTACCTCAGTGCGAAATTTCAGAGACATAGGAGTAGTAATTTCGGAGATATCACATAAATAGTGACAGGCATTTCTGCAGAAGAAATTGGAAAACTAGGCCTTCCTATTCCGGGAGCTTCCCTCCACTGTTTTTAGAAAAGGAGTACATTGGAAAGCTCCATTTGAAGAGATATATATTTCTATCCAATCATATCTGAAAGATTCCAAGTTTTGAAAATTAGGTTTTCTCTGACAAACCCTAAATTAGTCAGCTCTGAAAGTAGGACGGACACCTCAAATCGATAAGATCTAATCTTTTGCTATTTGCATTTGAGGTTCTCATTTCAAAGTGATCTATCACATCAGCTTGATGATAAGCTTGATGAAGTTGAAAACTTCCAAGCATGGAAGTATTTGATCTCTCTGAAGAAAATGAATTGGACACCTTCATGAGTAGAGAGGTTCCAGTTCCAGAAGGAGATGAGGTTCAAAGCCTTACACAAGAAGAACTTGATCAAGGCCAAGAAGATCATTGTTGATTCAATCACTGATCAACTTGTACCACAAGTGTCTTCCCTAAAGACACCGAAGATGTTTGATTCCTTGATCAAGCTATTTGAAGATAAGAACATAAATCAGAAGATGGATTTGAGAAAACATGTGAAGGATGTGAAGATCCATAATGAAGAACATCTTGAAGTGGTAGAAGAAGAAGCGGAGAATGCAGAAGTGGTGATAGCCACCTTGAATGGTCTCCCAGGATCATAGAATTCATTCATTCAAGGAATGTGTGCCAGAAGGAAGTAATTACTTTCAACAGACTCTGGGAAGAAGAAGAAGCTCATCTCATAAGAAGAGAAGAAGAAAGATGGGAGCAATTGAAGATCAAGCTCTCACCATTCAAAGAAGGTCCCTCAATCAATGAGGAATATGAAGAACTCAATTCTTAAAGAACCTCTTATCCATCTTATCATTTGGATAAGAAATTATAATTTCATGAATGAAGAAGATGATGGAGCAGAATGATCAAGAAGGAGTCTACCCACGAAACAACCAAAAGATAAGTATTCAATTGTCATTTAATGATATTGTTTTGTTATGCATTTGATTATATTCAGTTGATATGTTATGCATGATAGATGGTTTGCATTAATGATTGTGT